>UNPT01000651.1:0-18838 GCA_900536445.1 Hymenoscyphus occultus | reverse complement strand
GGCTGTCAAGATTCGCTCTACTAATCGACTCGGCTCGCGCATCGCTTCGTCTAAGGGAGCGAGCTCTAGGCTATTATTCTCTAGGATCGCTGGGTCAAGTTGTTCTGGCTGTAGCAAGGCCTTAGTATGGATAAATGCTTTAAGCTCGTCCTGGGGACCGACGTCTTGCTCTCTTCGTGATAAAGCATCTGCTTGCGTATTGTCTCGGATAAAGCGTCTATAGAAGTTGCAAAAACCAAGGAAAGACTGGACTCCTTTGACTGTACTTGGCTCCTTCCACTCGTGGATTACAGAGACTTTGTCTGGGTCTACTTCAATGCCGTCTGTACTAACTATAAAGCCAAGGTACTTTGTACGAGTAACGCTAAATTCACACTTCTTAATATCTGCCTGTAGGCCAGCATCTCGAAGTCTCTGGAGGACTTTTTGCACGTGTTCGTCATGCTTAAGAGGGTTGTCGGAGTAAATAAGGATGTCGTCTAAGTAGGCAGTGCAGAAGTCGTCTAGGTAGTCGAAAAGCACGTCGTTCATATAGCGCTGGTACGTTGCGGGACCATTCGTGAGACCAAAAGGGAGTACTTTGCACTTGTACGAACCATACCTAGTACGGAAAGTCGTCAGGTCTTCCGCGTCTGGGTGCATCCGGATACGATGAAAAGCCTGACGGATATCGAGCTTTGTAAAGATCTTTGCATTAGCAAGGCGGGCAAGGGTCTCGTCTATTAGCGGTAAGGGGTAACGATCCTTGCGAGTAAGAGCATTTAGCTTGCGAAAGTCGATACAGAACCGTAGGCTACCATTTGGTTTGCGTACAAAGAGAGTAGGTGAGGCAAAGGGTGCTTGGCTTGACTCGATAAATCCCTTGTCTAGGTTCTCAACCAGATACTGCTTAATAGCGTAAGGTAACCGAAAGAACTTTGAGATAGAACGGCCAACAATAGTGCTCTTTTTGATAATTTGTTTGCAGGAGTCTCGAATGATATAAAGAAGAGAAGAGAGTGAAATGGTACAAACAGATTCGAAAAAGACCTAGATAGATCTACTGTTTTACTAGCAAGCCTGCCTTGCCATTCACGTATCCAGGTAATATTTTCCTGCATCCAATCCCTGTCGCGAGGTCGTAGGTGTACCGAGCTTTGAACTGTACTACCGAGATACCCTGTCCTCTCAATCCGTGATCAAACAAAAGCAGCGCGTCTACTAAGATAAATAATGGTTTCACTTATACAATCCCCGCGATTTGAAGGTCAATTACCCCTGACTTTATACCTCTACAGGCGGGGCGAAAACGCCCCGAGTTCCGGTTCCTCACAGCGAATACAAGCAGGCTTTCAGGGGGAGGTAAGAGAGAAGCTGGTCTCTTTGTGGTTTAAGAGACATATACGATAAGGCGCCGGTATCGACTAGCTAAGTAGAGGGGTTACTCTTACTAATCTCTGCGGACGTTATATAGCTGACAGCACTCTCGACATCTAAGTCCTTATTATCACTAGATCTTACAGAGTCCTCGGATATAGTAATATATTCTCTAGCGGGACGTTTAGAACTATAGCTTTGTTTCTTCTTAACTCTAGATAGTCGAGCGCTACTTTAAGGTACCGTGCTGCGATACTTGCGTCTGTCATACTCTCTAAGGAGTTGTTTAGCGCGGAGCATCCTTGGACACTCACGAACCTAATAGTTTCTTCCGCATAGGATACATTTAATAGTCATGCCATTACAAGATAGGGATGATGAGAGGCTATTAATACTCCGTCGTCTACGTTGTGGAGGAATGTACTTGGCCTTAGTGATAAACGCTTCCTCGACCGCCTCCTTTCTAAATATCTCATTCTTTACTCTCGCTTTATTCTTGACTTCGATCTCTTAAAGATCACGAATCTCGTCCTCGAACGATATATCTGTCTGGTATTTCAGGGGGTTAATTGTTACATCGAATTTGTCTGGCATGCTTCGTGTAAGAGTACCATAGAGGTAGCGGTCAGAGTACATTATAGAGGGGTGAGCCACCTACATTTTTCGGCGATACTCTTTCAATTTTACCTAGCAAGAGTCGATTCTGGTTTTCTCATCATACTTATGTAAGATGACTTCTGCTATGTACATGTCCGCGACCGATTTATCTGTCCTCTTGTACTTGTATTATAATACCTTCTATAATCCTTGAGCTGATCTATGTTCATCATAGAGGTTCTGGTCTTCTTCAGACAAAGCATTAAGCATAAAGTTAACTGCCTTTGCCTGGTCTCTCTTGTAGGTATTCTTCTTTGCGATGTTCTATAATCCGGTTCCCTATACCTCTAGGTCTCCAGTGATCTCGTTAACCTTGGCGTCTGCGATATCACTCGTAGTAGATGTAGTCAATGACGCAGGAGTCGTTACTTTCTGGTTTTAGATCCAGAAATACTCTTTCTGTGTCATTTCAATCGTGTAGTCAACTTCCTTGGTTGTGAACTTCACTAACATTCGCCGGAACCAGTTCTCATAGTTATCTCGTGCAGGGACTAGAATCCTTGCTTCATCTTTGTAGTCGTCCATTTTGCGGTGGCGACTGGGTATGAGGGTATTCGATGTTGTGGGTTGTTGTCAAGTTCAAAGGTGAGGTGTTTGATTCTGACTTGATTTGGAATTTTGTAAAATTGGTTGTGTGCGTAGCTCGTCTACGTCTTAGTGAATGTGGCTTGGTGGCTCTCTTCAGCCTCGTAGATGGCGTTTCTGTCCTTGCGCGACAGTTTCTGAATCCTTGCGCCATTCGTAGACGTCTCTGCCCTTGCGTGGCAGTGTGTCGAAGTCCTTGCGCGAGTTCTGGATGTCGAGTTCCTTGCGCGAACTTAGTGAACCCTCGTGGTTCAAGAGTCCACACAACTGGTCAGTTTGCCAGGACGAACCCGGGCTCATAACCTATTGAACAGATATCCTCTGAGCGGTAATGATCCTCTCAAAGGAGACTGTAGAGCAATAGGAAGGGGGCAGGTTGAACAGTGTGTATTGGACTAAAGAGGGGAAGAAGGTCGAGGCTCCAGCTCGGCCTTATACACCTGCACCTGGCTTGTGCGCCACTATTCCTATCCAGGACTAGCTACACCTGGACTCCAGTTACATCGTATTCCAGGATTCCTCAACAGTAATAGACTATCTTTTAACAAATCTTTTCATGAAGAAACTATATCAATTACACTTAAAATAGTGATATTATTCACAAGTCTGTAGTGTGCTTCTAGTCTGGCGCGAACCCTCGCTTAGCTGCCGTCCGGAAACTTCCGGTACCTCAATGTACTATGACGATATAAAGGGACTGTCAGGGTGGAATATTGATTAGATTGTCCTCAAGGAGAGAAGGAAAGAACTCCTTGCGCTGGAACTACTTAACTATCTACAAATACCCTATTCACTTAACATGGTGTGTATCACGTGCAAAAACCATTCACTATAAAAGTCGAAATTAAACCTTCACAGGGACCTAGAAAACTAGCCATATATAGCTTAGACTACATTTAATTCACTACGTTACAAGTTGTTATATAGTCGTTTTTTTATACACAATCAGAAAATCAGACTAGCCAACCAGAAACACACAAGTGTTGGTAAATCACTTAATACGATCGTAAAGGTCTGGTAAATACTCTGATGATTGCGATGCTAAAAGAACACTATCCACAGATTCCTCTCTGTGGTGCATGCGCATCAAACAAGGTTACGTGAACACCTGGTTACTTGGCGTTTCTACCCACAACAAATGTTCTGTGCTATGAATTAACTTGTTGTTCTTACAGGGGCCCGTTCCGGTCTTCAGTGATTTTCTCTCGGCAGGGACCTCTCTTAGCTTACAATAGTAGACTCGATAACCGAAAGACTTGATGACAGACAGTCTTAGATCAATCTTCCTTTGCATACACCCTAGCAAAAGCGGCAAGGCTCGATTGTTGCCCACTTAGAGCTAGCAGACGGTAAACCTTCAAATGAGGTCACACACCATAGGATCTTCAACACATTTGTAGATCATTTCGCTTAAGCGGTGCCAAATCTGAGTACTGGATTGAGCCACAGTCTCAATTCTATTGAATCAGTAAACATTCAGAAATAGATGTTGACTTTTTGGGGCTGTATAAAGGAGATTTATAATCCTCATAGTCTTGAGGTCCTTGGATATCAACAGCTGGAAGCTCTTGGTAGCTCAAGTTGAATGGTATGGTATAATCGTTTTCCCATTTGATTGGTTCGTGAAAGTGCATCATTGCGGGTAGAGTGACTGGCTTGATATATTCTGCTCCAGTGGAGACTGGTCGGTATGTCTGTGATTGAGGATATGATTGATATGACATACTCTCGGGAGCCGGGTATGTGTTTGCGAGATATTTCCAATTAAAAACAGGTCCACACATTAACTCTTCGCCGGGTTGCATTGGCGGGGTATATTCTTGATTATGAAGAAGTCTGGGTGGAGATTGTATGGTGCGTAGTTGCCTATGGGGATGTAATTGATAGAGCTCGGCATGTACTTGTGGTGGTGAGGCTGAAGAGGGGCCTGCTCGTCTCTCGAGGTCTTCAAGACGACGTTTTAGCTTCTTGCCTATACGAATGTTAGTTCCTCGTTTCTCAGAGGATCTGCTAGAATACTCACGGTAGTTGCGTTGGGCAATGCGGTTCTGAATTCGTCGGCGTTCAGCAAGGTCGGAGATCTTGGTCCAATCTTCATCTTGGTTTGTGGAACTTTTTAAGGCCCTGGAGGTGCCGTGAGCAGTGATATTTCTTGACGACTTAGGTGCCATGTATGAGTAGGTCTGACGGGACATGGCTGGTTGCTTGTGGATGGGAGTCTGAAGAATACTGGGCATGAAGTGATAGTGAGATAGACTTCTTAAGGAAATGAGGGGAGAGTTGCTTGTTGGTTTGCAAGTGTTGTGTACAACAAGGTAATGAGGCGCTCACTTGGGGATCTCTGGGAGATATATATGTGAACGGGAGCGACACACGAGAAGGCCGCAGGCATACAATTTTGAGACCATCTCACGGAGCCCCTGCTCCTCCTAGCTGAGCTACACTACAAACGAGGGTCCTGTTGCTGTGCAGCGTGCAAAGCAAAGCGACCTCGTCTGGTGCAGGGCTGCCACTCAATCCATGTCACTTTAGCTATTCCCCTGCAAGGCTACCTGCTCCCTCGCCATTGCTCGCACGACAAGCCACCATCCCTAAGGGAGGTCATCTTGCCACCATCAAGTTTGATACCTCATCGAGTCTAGAGTTGAATTGGAAACTGGTGGTACGCCAGGCACCAGCTAGACAGAAAAGCCAGGATTCTTCGACCAGGGTAAAATCATTGTTTTGTCATAAAACACACACATTTTTCAGCACCCCTGATGAATCGCCTAAATAATCTACACACACATGACATTTGAAGCACTTTTTACAGCTATTCCCAACTATCTGATCGCAAGTCATCTTCCTCTAGCATTGATTACATATTGAAGTCTTCCTGGCATCTCGTCCATCCATTTATTACCGTAATAGTCTCTTGCTTTAACTTCCCCAACCCTTCCAATATCATCGTGAGGATACTTTCGTACATGTGATTTTGGTATAACCCAACCATTCTTAATTGGCGTAATATGTGTAGATCCAGCACAGTTCGTGTAGTATTTCTAATCATTCTCGTTCGTCCACGTTACTAACTTACCTTGTTGCTTGATGATCTAAATCTATGCCCAGAGCCTCCATCCTCATCAAGTACAAAGTCTCTAAGGTCCATCCATGCGTAACGAGAAACCACCCGTGCCGAGAAATCTTTTGGGTACTTCACTTTCAAACTGAAAAAAAAACTGAACACACATAGGTGACTCATATTTTTCGTACTAGCTATGTTCTATAGTCGATTCTAAACACATTGAGACCCTTTGCTAAGAAAATTAGTTACAAGCTTTTCTCAGCTTGATTTATAGCATGCCTTCGTTTAAAGTCTCTAATACAGCTCCTTTCCAAAACCTCAACGCTAAGTTAGTACTTCTCTCACTTCTACTTTCCATAGAGGGTGACATCTGAGTTATAGATATCTATCTTCAAGCCTTGTGGCGGTATTATCCATGTAGATTTATCTGAACTCGCCACGCAGATCAGTGCTTTTGCCGAGGTGGCGAACCTTGTTTGGAATAGCGTGCTGAAAGCTACACCCCTGAATATTTATCTGGGTAATTTCGAAATTGGAAGCCTGGCACGTGACTCCGATTTACAGCCCCAATTTTCAGGCGAGTATCAGCGGAGCCTTTTGTGTAAGTATTCGTCACGTATAAGGTCCCTTGGGATAACAATTGGCCCCTAAGAGCACTGTAAATAAGACCTGGATAAGTATGTTGTATTATGCCCCTGCACGCTCTCAAACGCCCGCTCCTGAGGCTATTCGCAAAGCATTCGACGAATCAGGAGCGAGTATTTGTGTGCCGCTCCGTAAGGAGCAATAGTGATACATTTACAAAGCTAATCCATGTGGCGCTACCTGCCGGACACGGTAGGAAGTGAATAATCACAACGAGCCCCAGTAAATAAGCCTGGTATCTTCGTTTCCGCGTACGGAGCTACCTGCTCCCGCTCTGCCAGATTCCGAGGCTTGCCATGTCCCTTTCGGTCCCCCGCTCAAGCTAATTACAGGGTGGGAGGGATGGAAATCGTAAAACCGTCGTTTTTGGAATGGGTGATGCTATAGCCAAGGTACAGACTTTCCCTTGCTTGAATGCCCGTGGAAAGGAGTGGAAAGCTGGTGCTTATGTAAGCTTCTACCACTCCACAAAAACAACTCATTTCTGGCTGACATCCAATTCAAAAGATGGCATACAGTTCAGACTGACAAGCCTGTCATCAAATTGTCTCACGGACATCTCATCAGACGGCCAATATCGCAATAGCTGGTCAGCCGTGCTGAGATGCCCAGCACAAGATATTCGGGGTCATTGCTGCTTTCTAAGAAAGACATCTTCCAGTCTATGTAAACGTCTGTCCCTGCGTGCCGAGACGTATCCGTCACGAGACGAATCTATAGTTTTAAAATCATAAAGTACACAATTAAAACTTCTAGATTGAATGCCGCGTGCTTTGCGATGTTAGTGTCCTCGAGCTTTCAAATGATTTAGTACTCGTGGATGGTGGATGACCGTTGCCTGCTACGCACATAGGTAACTAACTCACTATCGTGAATGCCAAATACTCGAACACTACTAAATAAATATCTGCATTAGCAGGTGACACGCAAGTTCCTGGTGAGTTTCTCCGAAAAAATATTCAGTTAGATTTTGAATAACTAGGCTGTACATCGCCTTCTAGGTCTTTCCTCTATCATAGCAAGATTATATTACCACATGTAGAAAAAAGACGAGTTGATTCATTACTACTTCTATTGCGACATGCATGCTAACTAATCTAACAATTTTACAGCGATCTAGCGCGCACGCGATTCTGCCATGATAAATCAAAATGAACAATGAGCAATAACTGCGTACTCTTCTTGCAGCAATATACAGGGTTGTCCACTACGACCTGCACTTTACTACATCTGCGCAACCGGTGCGCTCAATGTTACCTGGGAGATATCCTGATTGAGTTTTACTGGCTCTGCCTCTGCAATACTCATGCGTTTTGGAGTACGTCTCCTGGTGCTCTTTCTGACTTTTTTCGCAGCACGCACCATTTCTGGCTCTGGCTCAGGATCTGGCTTACGGGATCACTTTTACGCTTGCGGCCACGTTTTCTCTTTTCTTTGACGATATCCTTCGCACCACGCGCTGCTCGTGCTGCTTCGATATCCTCAAAGCTCATTACCTTCCCCTGGCCCTTCTCAAGCACAGTTGACTGGGTCGATCTTCGAACTTTGGCTTCGTTATTTATTTTCTTCAATATCTGCTTTTCATCTTCGAGTAGGGTGCAGTATGTTATATCTTTCAGGCTGGCACTGGCAAGTTCTTGTACACGCCCCTGTACCCGAGTCATGCACGTCTCATTAGAAGTGTCTTTTTGGATCATGCTGTGTAACGACATAAAAGCCTCTGCTGAAACTGGTGTTGTAGGCGTTTGTGGTACTTCGTCTATCAGAACAAAATGCGTCCTTATTTCATCGGGACCCGGTCCCAGCATAATCGGTCGAGCAGGAGGGTTCAGGATATGCCTAAGAACTCTATCTCGATTGAGCGGAAACAAACTATTTGCAGCCCAGGCGCTGGTGACATTCCTTTTTGAAACCGCCTTATCCCTTGCAGGGATATATAGAAGGGTGAAATGCTCCTTACCGACTTTGTTCACACCTCCTCGGAATAGTCGTTCAACTTTGTCACAATACGCAGCCTTCAGGGGTGCAAATGCCTCAACATCCCACAAGGCTGGAGCTTGTGGTAACTAGAAAGGGGGGCAATTTTCCCCGCTAATCGCCTGGCAGTTTCTGGAAAGCTGATTTGACATGCCTATTCCCGCATCCCCGGGATTTGCATCTAGCATCCGTCTTCCTGTATCCAATCCGTATCTCGGGTATATGTAAAGAATTTAGTGGAGAAGGCAAATTTAAGTCGCGCTATAAGAGATCCTCTTGCAGCAGGCGAGGGAAGATGTTTGAATTAAGCAGTAGAGGAACGGGCGCGCTCAATTCAGGGCTAAACGAAATGCGTTAAGAGATTGTCACTTTTCTAAATAAAAAAATTAAAAAGTTCGGATTTCGAGCCTTAAGTCAATTGCTTTCAAACGCTTCCCTATACATTTTGCCCTGTACATTTCGTCGTCTCCTTTCGATCCTCCGATTCTCGATCTCTCCATACAGTGATACTCATGATTTTGTGGGGCTGATACAGCACTATTACAGGACCATCGACGTAGGGCTGATCTCGGAGTTGCCTCCCTACACAAGCCTCAATCAGACGTGGACCCTTACCTATATGCTCAATAGCAGAAAGACTGAAGAAGGTGGAGGAGCTGAACCTTTCTGCTTTCCTGATCCTAGGAAATGGGCAATTAAAACAGTGCCTCCTCGCTAGCGCTACCCCTTTCCCTGCTTGCTCGGTCGTTCTGGTCTCTCTCTACGCTGTCAACCCCTCATTAGGCTGACTCGGAATGCTTCCTTATCGGCATCACTGTAGCTAACCATTCTAGCACAGCCTGTTTTCAATTCTCTTGATTATCACAAGGGTGATCATTCCCCTAGGACGCGTCGTATTAGCTAAGATGCGGAAATTAGCCCCAGCTCACCTCCTCGCTGTAATTACAATCTACAGTAAGGTGCTTTCAGAGGTTACGACAATGGAAGCCTGTCGTTAGAACTGCCTCGCCAGTCGACGAAATGCTGCACAACAACACAGTTTGCTTCTGCCCTGCTTCGCTGAGAACTGCGCGGCAGAAGTAGCCTACAGCAGGTTGAGAGGATAGTGTTTGCTTCTTTAGTAGGCTGAATTTGCCTCAGATGTGAAGGAATTTATGCGTGGAGCTAGAGGAGCGTGTGAGAGGGCAAGACAAAGATCTCGACTCGCTCAATACCCATATTTGATAGAAATTTTAGTAGGAAATGGGAACCTTATGTGTCGATTTTGATATAGCATATCTGGTGGATTGACTCTTTTGTAATTAGCTAATTTGCGAGCTTGAGCACTTAGTACTCAGTTTGACGAGAGATTCTCTCTCTCTAGTTCTTGGATCCCGCCATAATACAAGATCATTCGTGCCGCGGTAGCTGATTTCTCCGCTTCCGAAAGAACACATTCAATTGCCCTATGTAGGTCGATGGGGCATTCGTCCCTTGTGCGTATTTCAGTCAGTCTTCGGAGGAGTGGGAGCATGAGTGTCAGCGTGGACGAGTGGTAGAAGGTGAAAATTGCGGCATTTCCATAATGGGTGGATATAAAAGCATGTGGCGATGTGAAAAAGCAAACGGCGATGGGAAAAGGTGTAGGGATTATTGCTGACCTGCCTAGTATAGGTGATGTACAAGTGATGACAGATTTTCGAACTTCCTGTGACAATTAGACCATTGTAGCATTTGACCGTTTTTTCCTCTATAAGTTACGTGACTCGCTGTATTTAGGAAGCTCAAAAGAGAACAATGCCCAAACGACCATACCGATGTAAACACCTTTGTAAGAGCACCTTTAATCACAAGGAAAGAGTTATACCCCATGAACACAAGTGTAAGAAAAATCCATTGAATATGTGAGAGTACCATCCTTCTGTCCTTACCCTGCTAAATTGTAGATATTTTAGAGTTCAAAGAATTCACGCTCAAAAATTGTCCCCGAAACCTATAGTAGCGACTTTAGACGACAAACAAACTTCGGATAAGCAGAGTCCCTCTGAAATGTCAGACACCTCTTTGTCTGTATCAGAACATCAAGATCCTCAAGAACACGAAGAAAAGGACATTATTTCGCCAGGTACAAATCAACTGGGCGAACCTATCTTTTCTTGGAGATCAACCTTACTTCTTCTGGTGAAGAAAGATCTTTTAGGCCTTTCTCATGAACATAAGCTTCTATTGCCTCAATTAGTTGAGGCAACTAAGCAGATATTTCCACTACTGTTAGGCAATAGCGACTCTATGTCTCTTCTGAGTAGTAGGGCTGAGCAGTCTATCGCTAACAGTTTGCAAAATATCGCTTTAAAGCGGAAAATAAACGTGTTAGATCTTTCCTTGATCGTATCAGAGCTTTATAATTTAGGTACGTAGGACGCTCGTCTGATATATTCTTTACTAAATTTCATAGTTGGTCCGAGTGAAATTGTCGCCCAGTCTCAAACTATCATTGACGACGATGAGGATTGGGGTAATATGTTTGATTGGAAAGCGTGGGGTAATTGATGTTATATATACAAAGGGTATAGAAGAAAGGAAATATAAAGTTATATTTAAACGTTTTAATATATGATCCAAGAGATAAGGTAAAATTAACGAGTTTCTGAGCCAATCAAAACGTAAAATGGAGGAACTCTTGGCAGGTACGGCTGTTATCGTTTCCCTTGAGAGCAATATAATTGGGTGCGGGAGGTGGTCATGGGCCATGCCATTAGCCTAGTCTCAGCCGGGGGCTAGTATCTCCACGCACCTTGATCGGCTCGTATACTCGCTTCTCCTCATCGCTTTCGGCGCCTTCAGCTTCGATACGCTTTTTCTTTGCGTACTCGAACCCTAACTCAGCGAATTGGCACGCAATACTCCGATGCTTGCTAGAGCCACATTTGAAGCAATCGGTGCGGGATCTGCTACTGCGATGTACGCGAGACTTGTCGTATGCTTTGGAGAAGTGAGCATGATCGTATTCTGAGGCTTCAGAGTCCGAATAACTTTCTTGACGTTCACGGGCCTTGTAAGCGTAAGGGAAGGACTTCTTTAGTTTAGCATTGATTGAGTCGAACTTCTCATCGAGTTTGCGGAGCATCTGGTCTTCGTTGAGGCTAGAAGTAGAAAAACCATCGGTGATACCATCGTAAGCTCCTTCCGGTCTTAGTCCAGCAATAAAAAGCTCCCAGAGGTACTCATTATCAAACTGGGTAGAACCAGAATGGCGGTGCGCTTCCTTACGGGCTATGATAATCGCAAGATGGTTGTCACTAGGACTGATAGCTGGGTCTGCCTTCCAGTTCGTGAATGCCTTGACGAGCTTAGCGCGAGTGCGTTGGGTGACGGTATAGTACTTGTCGTGAAGTTTGTCAATCTTGGCTTTGATAGATTTCAAGTCCTTGATACGCTCTTTGTCCTTCGCGTTGATCTTTGTGTCTAAGTTGGCTTCAAACTTAGCCTCCGCTCTAGCGTACTCTCTCTTTTTCTCGATACTAGCCCACCACATGTCCTTGGAACCATCCGAGCCCTTCGACTGGCCTTCAAGGTGCTCGACTTTCTCCTATTCTAGTCCAGGGATTGGCGTGATAAGGGGATCCAGGTCCAAAGCCTTGGTGGCGTAGTAGCCAAATGCGTCCGTTTTGAGAAGGAAAGGCGCGTCCTCGGATTTGGCTATGCGCTCGATCATGGTAAACCAGTCGTCCTTGTTGGCATCCGTCAGTACAACGGCAAGCTTCCAGAGTCCAGTTCCACGATATATGTCCGACATATTGTGATCCTTCGTTCCGCTTATAGTAGGTTAAGTAAATAAATGGAGAAAAAAAAATGAATGAATGAAATAATGTTTTGGTTGGAAGCGAGCTTCCGGAAGGAATATGCAAAGTGCGGTGGATGTTTAGGTGAATTATAGTGGGGCGACCTTTTGAAAAAAAACCTAGTCGCGTCTAAGTTCGCGTTCGAGTTCGAGTTCGAGTTCGAGTTCGAGTGTTCTTGGTTCGTACCGTGCTCTTCCCCTAGGTGCGAACCCGGGCTCATAACCTATTAGATTATTAAATCCTTAGGCGTCTGTTGCGGAAGCATGAAGGGGGTTGAGTAGAGGGCACTAGTTTTGTATAAAGAGGGAAGAGAGTACTTATCCCGCGAGATGTGAGATATGCCCACGTCTCGCCTAGCTAAGTACAGGGGAGAACCTAGAATGCGGCCGTGCACTGCTCGTGCCAGCCATCGGCCAATTTATATTGTAACAAATATTATTTTCATATTACTAATGTTTATTAACTATTATTTTATTTATTCTCAATATATTTAATACTATTCTAGTAATTTATAATATCTAAGGAGGTACTTTAGTTAATTACTATTAAAATAGAAAATAAAGGAGTAGCCTAGTAATACAAGAATAAAGTAACTATATTTACTAAGTTATTAAACTTCCTAGAAAGTATTCTTCTAAAATCATAAATAGATCTTTGAAATCTAATTATTTGAAGAACTCTATAGACGCTATTATCTATCTAGACCGCTTTCTTAATCTAATCTCTAAGCTAACGTAATCTGCTTTACAGGTTAATAATAGAACGAATATTTTCTAGAGTAACGACTATAGGAAATAGCCTCTATTCAAGAAAGATTTGTTACCTCCGATATTTTGGAGCAGGTAGGTAGGCAGAGCGACCAAGTCTTGGTTTTACAAGTTCTCGTGTTACGAGAGAAGACTAGCGGTGACATAAGTCCAACGTATGCACCGATTTGAAACTCTGTGTAAGGGCCAGGCAGTTAACCCACATGGCTGCCAAGATAAGGAGATGAAAGATCTGATGTGAGGTTCCAAACAAGTCGAACTTGCCTGGAGCAAAACGTTCGGGAGGCCGAGTCTGCGCTTGTTGGTCAGTTCACATTTCCCTTCAAATATTTGAGTTAATGGGGCTACTTGCGGCGAAGATGACAGTTCCTATTGCATACAAAGAGAGCTCTATCAAGTACCATTTCATTCCCATATAACGAAACATATAATCGGACCCGTGTAGGCCGACTCCATGTAGGAGGGGAACGAAGGCTGACAGGCCGAAAAGGAAGAAGGCGACCACTCTCAGAGTGCGCCAGCGCAGTGTTCTGAACTTAGGTATCGAGATCAGAGCAACGCAAGCCGAGCCCGAAACTATGGTCTAGAACACATGTCAGCATATCGCGGGACCGACGAGATGGCATAAGGTGATGAGACTTACGATGACCCAGTGTAATATCTGTAAGGCCGGTTGACAGATGAAGAAATAGTAAATGGTCGCAATAAATGTGCCCGCGATAATGACGGCAATCCCAGTCAGGTCCATTCGATGCCAGAATTGTTCCACCTCATGCGAGTGGGGTTGCATCAGGTGGTAGGTAGCGCTAGAGAGTAGACAAAACTCGCAAGAGAAAAAGAAGATAATGAACATGACAAAGTCTGCTGGTAGAACGTTGTTGTATTGTGGCTCAGGCAGAATCCGCATGTAGATGTATGCGACAGGCAAGACTAGTATCGCGCCGATCAAGTGGGTATATATATTGCAAGTCTCGTTGTGTACGTATGTCAGGCTAAGGAGTATCTTCTTATAATCGGCCTTCTCAGGACGATAGCCGGTCCAGATGAATTCGTTGTCTTGCGACCACTTTTGAATCTCCTTGTAGGTCAAGAGTTTGGGCTGTCTTGGGGGGCCGACGGTGTCGCCCTCCATGGTGCCCGTATGGGAGGCTTGTAAGCGTCGTTTCGTAAGGTTTGATTTAGATATGAAGCTCGCTACGTGTATGTTGAGTATCTTTAGCAGTTAATAGGCGGGGATGGGATAGAGACGAGTACGTCTGAAAGCATGTTTTGTTCAGGGAAAGGTTAAGGAAAATAAAGAAAGGAATTCTAGGTATGCCAATTTGATTGATAAATCAGTGTGTGTATGCTTTCAGCGCTGCCCTAAACTCACCAACGCTACACTGTTGTTAGGCGGCAACAGATAATAGATTGTAGGCAGAGTGTAGTGTCTACCGTATTCTGACCACTGCGGAACCTTCCTAAATTAGAACCCTGCTTCTTGGCTGGCCTGACATCTGTAACCAGGCTACTAGTAAATCATAGCTTGGACGGCAGCGGTCCGCCCCCACGGGAGCTAAAAATCAGCCATAGAAATGGGGTTGGTTTCCATGAAAGTTTATTATAAGCCTTACTTGGCGGCGCTAAGAGCGAAAGGTCGGGGAAAGAGCTTAACCTAGACGTTTAAAATTAAAAACCTATCTTCTAGACCGCCTAAGACACTCCTAGCCTATCAATTCCGAATATTATTATTGCGTCGTCGCCGCCCCTTAAGTGTACAGAGAGCCTCCTTTTACACTATAATAAGACCCTTTGATGTGCGACACTACAGTTAAGTTTTTTCACCTTTTAATCATATACATTGATTGAATATAGATATCTAAGTTCTATTATAATACTAAAATACTATTTTCACTCTTGTGGCGGCTAGGGCATGGCCTGTCACACGACGTCGCCACAAAGGATGATACCTCCTCTAATTAAGCGATCATAGATCCTGGTTAGCGGCGGTGTAGTTATAGTATTCACAGTAAGTTAGACTTATATAACAAAATCTGTGGCTGCGACGCTTCTGGCTGCGTCTACCCTGCCAAGAAATTCCCGTGTGCCGATATCCTCTAATTTTTGATCCCTGTGTGCTAGAAAACCCTGCGTACCGGGAAAAATTAATAACTTAGGTACTTTAACTTTTGTGACAGACCGGAACGACGTTTGGTAGTAGAACTAATCTATCCTTAGAATACTAAGGTAAAGAGCTGAGACAGCTCTAAACAATACTAATATACAGGATTCTGCTAGGCGGTAAGAGGTTACGTGGTAGATCTAGAACCAGAACTGTTAAGTTAATCCGATCACAAGGTTGGCGGCTACTACTAAAGTAACGAGAAGAAAATCGAAGTCACTAGCTAGATTGTTATATTTCGGATCAAGAGATTTTATAAGTTTTACTATTAACTTAAGCAAGAAATATATATCAACGGCCTACTAGCTTCCTAGGACCAGCCCTGCTTTGACACGGTTGTGAGGGTCTGTACTTAGGTGAACGTGGGGTTGGTATGTTGTTATGATATGGTGTTGTAGTGCTTCGCTTAACGAATGCAATAGTGGGATGGAGTCCCCGGACTCGTCGAGTATAGATAACAGCTAGCCTTCAGATCTCTTCACTCCTTGCGATCAATCTCAACCATATTCTGGGACTGTCCTTGTACGCTCCTAGTGTTACCCTGACAGCGGTGGGGCGTGATACAGTAGAGTACAGGGCACGTGGGGGCAGGTCTTAGTAACTTAGAGCGTGTATTTATAGCCTCAGCTAAATAGACTAATATTACTCAGCTCTTACCAGACTATCAAAACCTACTTCTAATCTATCCCTTCCTATTAAATACATCTGAGACATACTAAAGAATCTAGCTATACAGAAAGTAGTCTTAGTATAACGTAACGATGAGCTAAACCCCCTAGATAGCACAGCGCTGTGTCTTCTGTCCCTCGATAGCAGAGGTATACGTAGACTTTTAACTCTTTACATCCTTAAGAGCATTATAGGTCGGTTGAACAACGAACGGAAGACTACTGTCACGGGTTACATGCAAAGTGTACAGTGCAAGTAAAAGGTAATGTATTTCCAAAGAGAATAAGCTAAAGAGAGAAGAGAAGAGAAGAGAAGAGAAGGCTCTTCGAACCAGTGAAGTCTCTGATGCCTGGTCAGAGCTTCTTGCTCTAAGCGTTGACGATAGGGCGGTAAGGTACAAAAAGAGGGGAAGGCACGTGCGTGTGCACAGCTACTCCATAGCCGTGCTTTATCCTGGGTACCAACCCATTACAACTACTAGTCTGCTATCGGTAAAGCCCTGTAAAGTATTCGACCTAATCGGAGGGACTAGTACTAGCGGGTAGGCAATCTAGTTATAGAGCGAGTATGAAACTTACTAACCCAAATCCTAAGGCTAATTACGATTATACTTAGTCGGCTCGAGATAGACGTTAATAAGTGTATTATAGCGTACACTAAACTCGTAGAAGCCGTATTTTCCTAGAAGAAGTATCGCCTGCTATTTAACCTAAAAGGTAAGTTAAAAGCGTAATTCGATTTATCGAAGCTCGAGAAGGCGATTCGAGAGACTATCAAAGGATCAGGTATTTCTAAGACAGATTTGTTTAACAATAGCAAAGAGCGAAGGTGTAGAACGTAAGTGCCGTAAATATATCAAACAACATATCACTAATAACGATAGCTTTATTTACACTGTTGACCAGAATGCTAAAAGTATTGTCCGCCTTCGAAGCTATACTTTATCCAACGAGTCGACTATCCTAGCTACTATATGCCAAACGGCGCTCGCTGTTACGGAGTTGGAGGAACTCCGTAAGAGGAACTAGGGTCGTAGCATGAGTAGCACGGCCCGTGCGCGCTACGAGAAATCCTGATGTATATAAGCTCTTCTTCCTCTGGAACTCTCTTCTCTCCTCACTTAGTTGTTCGCTCTATATAGCAGTATTCGGTTTGACTCAGTATTCATCACAGCAAGCAGTGGTTCACTCCACACGTTCACACAGGGGGTGGCTCGGGACGCAGGGACAGACGTTAGCTATATTAATGGGAATAGTATGACAATCCTGATACTAAATTTAAATATAATTTTTATTGGTTGTGGTTGATTTAAAGAAGACTTCTAGGAGAAAAATCCGCGATCCTTGCAATCTCATTGGCTGTTCTCGCCACACCGGGTTCCTCGCCACGTAGGGACGGACGTTAATTCTGAGGAAAGCTCTCAACTACCTACTGGCCCAAGACCCTCCATTGGCGGTGAGGTTGGGGATGGCGAGCTTGATCCGGATACCGAAGACTTGAGTCCTTTTGGACACCCAAACTCAATAAAAGTGCCAATATCCAGACCACGCAAATTTATAAAGAGGTATTCACCGTGCAAAATATAGCGACAGAAAGCATACTTGTAGGACGGAAGTACCAATAGACGTAGTAGTGGCTAGGAGATGAAAATCTGTAACTAGAATAACTCGGAGGAAATATTCTAAGACGTAATTTTTACATACTACGGGCTTATACCCCTAGCTACGTGAATGATCTGGCATATTCTAAAGTTAACCCCCAAATTACCCTAATAAATCCACAATCCTTTCTATTCCAATGTAAGCTACCAACTATTCAGGCGGTCGTGCAGTTCATACCAACGTTCAAGGAGACTATAGGATTGAGGTAGAGGTCGAGGTCGAGGTGGTGGAAGTGGGGGTGGATCAGGGGGTGGATGTGGGGTTGAAAGTGGAGGTAGTGGGGTGAGGGGCGGAAGTTGTTGTGGCGCATGTGAACACGGGAGGAGAGGAGGGAGTCTGTTCATACTAGGTCTGAAATTCTTTTTTTTTTACGTTTAATCTTTGGTGTCTAAAGACGATAGCGGCGATGGACTTCTCTTTTATGTCCATAAGTTGCCATTACCTTGCTGACCTGTTACAACTTGTGGGGGAGATACCGACCCACTGGGCAGCACTGGTCACTGCTTGTCACTGCTTCCGTGTTGGGGCATCCATTTGTGCTCTCCCCACTGGCGTAGCGTTCCCTTGACCGTTCTGTTGGGAGAGCTTATAAGTTATAGACCTACTTGTTAAGCTATATAGGGTAGAATTATTATGTTAGGACTTTCCTTAGGAGGATTATTAGTTCTTGTTCGGCAGATATGTAGGGTATGACCCTAATACCTGTACACGTAACAGCAAAGTGGGTTGGAAGGCATATAGATTGAAGTCTGTCCTACGACGAAGCTAAGTACAGCGGTGGTGGTGGTAGATTACGTAATACGGAATCAAGTTTCCCCGGCTCCGACATCACGGTAGGAGGTGGAATCGCACCACAGGATTTCTCCTTAACAGTTCTTTAGTTTAAACAACGACTTAAGCTTATAATATAGAAGATAGAATTTATACTTATTAATAAACGATATATAAAGCTCTGTTGAGGAATCCTGGAATACGATGTAACTGGAGTCCAGGTGTAGCTAGTCCCGATTAGGAATAGTGGCGCACCAGCCAGGTGCAGGTGTATAAGGCCGAGCTGGAGCCTCGACCTTCTTCCCTTAGTAGTCTAATACACACTGTTCAACCTGCCCCCTTCCTACTGCTCTACAGTCTCCCATGAGAGGATCATTATCTCTCAGGGGATATCTGTTCAATAAGCTCTTAATATAACGTCCGTCCCTAAGTAGCGAGAAACCCGGTATAGCAAGAACGACTAATAAAAATATAAGGATTATAGGGTTTTCTCCTAGAAGTCTTCTTTAAATTAACTATAACTAATAAAAAATATATTTAAACTTAGTATTAGGCTTATTATACTATTCCTATTAACATAGCTATTTAGGAGTTTTGAAATTTGTCTACTTTCTCGCTATACCTAGTTTCTTACTACGTAGGGACAGACGTTAATATCTCTTTTTCTTTTTTCCTCTCTTCTATCGAGGGTTCTAGGGGAGCCT
>UNPT01000259.1:0-72934 GCA_900536445.1 Hymenoscyphus occultus | reverse complement strand
TTGTATAATGTCGAAAGAATAGAACAGAATAGAATAGAACAGAAGGTTCTATCTTGGCACTGGGGTAATGGCCAGTGCTAAGCGAGGGCATGGCCCGAGCACTTGTCAAGGGTTCTAACCCTCACACTACTAAAGAATTAACTCTAGATAAACTTTTAAAATTTAATAGTAGTAGGATTACTCTAGTAAAGGATAGTACTATTATACTTACCTATAATTATAGAGATCGAGTTAAGTTAGTAACCGATAGAGTTACTAATATTATTAGCGCTTATAGTATTATTTATAAGGATTAATATATTACTTAATAAGTACTAGAAGCTTATATAGCTATAGTATACTAACCTAAGATAGTATTCGATTTAAGCGTTATAGTATAAACTCTAAACCATAAAAATAGTAATATTAATATATTAAATAAGCGCCTTTAATAGTTAATTAATAATCTAAAGTATAGACTTAAATATATACCTTTAGATATTAACTTACTAAAGCTTATATTATTTATAGATACTTCTTTTATAAATTTAACTAACCTTTTCTTCTAAATAAGCTATATTTTATACCTAGTAAATAAGGATAATAATATAGTTATTTTATATTAGAGTTCTATAAAATATAAATAGATTATATAAAGTGTATTAGTATCCGATTTATATACTTTAAGTAGTAGGTTCGATATAGTAAAGGTTATTAAGTTAATACTAGAGGCTACTCTAGATAAAATACTTAAATTAACGATTTATATAGATTCTAAGTTAATATATAAATACTTAATAAAACTTAGTATAATAAAGGAGAAGCGTCTTATAATTAACGTAATAGTATTATATTAGGCGTACGAATAATATAAAATCTATAAGATCCTTTAGATTAAGGGAACTATAAATCCTACTAATATAATAACAAAATTAAAGCCTTACTAGGTACTAGTTATATTTATTAATATAAATAAGATTAAGATTATAGTTAAAGAGTAGGTTAAATATAAGGATATTAGTAAAGGATAAAATAACGATAATATAGAGAATTAGTAGATTTAAATAGATTTATAAATTATAAGATATTAATAGACTTAATTAATATTAGGGGAGAAATTAATAGATTTAATTAGTTAAGGACTTTAGATAATTAGTTATTTATACCGAGTCTTTTACTTCTCTTAAAGTAATCCTAGTAACGCTATAATATCCGAGTAAATATACTCGGTAGCACGGACTCTCTAACTAGGCTAGTCCTACCTATATTATCGCGGTACGACTTCTATACCTTTAACTTAGTATATATTAATAATAGGAATAGTCTAATACTAAGGTTTAGCCTCTTCTTATAATATACCTTAGTTTTAATAATAAAGTTAAACTAATAGCTATTATTATATTTTATATTTTATCTTAGATAATCTTTATTTTTTACTTTCTATTACTATATTATACTATACTATAACCTTTACTTTTTTTATTATATTATACTATACTAAAAACTACTAAAAAGAAATCTCCTTTCTAAAATTCCTACTTAGTTCTTATAATCCTACTACCCTAACTCTAACCTTATATATATTAGTAATATATAAATAAGATGATTATCCCTTATTCTATCCCCTTCTACCTAGTCTACTCTATACCTTACCTTCCTATATAATCTTATATAACGCCGAGAAATAGTAAGGGAGCTAGCTAGCTAATAGAATATTAGTTCTAATATATAATTAAGAAGAATATATAACTTATAATATTAATTTATTAATAAGAAGAGCTACTACTATATTTTATATTCTAACCTCTACCCTTTACCCTCTGTACTATACTATACTATACTATACTATAACTTCTATTCTCTTTACTATACCTAGGTACTAAAAACTATTAAAAAGAAACCCCCTTTTTAAAATATCTTCTTTCTTATAATATTACTATTCTAACCCTAACTCTAACTCTAACCTTATGTATAATCGTAGTATATAAGAGAAGATAATTATTCCTTGTTCTATCCCCTCCTCTACCTTGTACTATAGCGTGCTACGGCTAGGATAGGACCCTCCCTAGAAGCTTGGGATATATAAGATACAACGCCGAGAGATAGTAAGGGAGCTAGCTAATAGGATATTAGTTAGGTATAAGGAGGGTATGATGAGGATATGATGAGGATATGATGAGGATATATAATAAGGATATATAATAAGGATATGTGATAAGGATATGTGATAAGGATATGTGATAAGGATTGTGAGGGTAGGGAAGTGGTAGGAGAAGGAGTTTTGGAGTTTTGTTAGAATGAAGGGAAGAGAAGAGAATTGGTGGGTGGTATATTCGAGGGGTTTTTACTACCTAATAACCCAAGCTAACTACCAAAACCCCTTAAAGCCATACCTCCTAAAACCAGAACCTCCAACTCCCTCTTCCCCCCTTCTCTCTCTATAATACTACCACTCTTCCCCCCGCCTACCCCATTTAACTTATACACCTTCCTCACCATCTTCTTATCCACCATCCCCCCTAGCACCTCATCACAGAAAGCCACAGATTCACCCTCAATCACTTCAGTAAGATGTTGGAGAACTTCTTCCCTGGTGACTTCTTTGGAAGGGAGAGAGATCTTTACTATGATTAGATTTGTGGTTGAGGGTGTGATGCCGAAGCGGCGGAAGGATTCGGAGATCTTTTTTGGGGCTTTTAGTTAGTGGGTTGTAAGGGGATGGGGATGGGAAGGGGATGGGGTAAAAAAAGGGGAAAGGAAGGAAAAAGGATGGAAAAAAGGGGAACATACATTATTATTCGAACTAAGCGAGAATACCACTTCGGAATGTACATTCCGACTCTTCATCCGTCCACTCTGGAAATCACGGAGGGCTCGGTAGATTGCGGCTAGGAGGTGGGTAGTACTTAGAACCTATATCCGGACTCATTCATTAGCCTTAGTTTCTCTCTCTCTATCGTAAAATCTCATCTCATCTCATCTTCACCAGCCTCTCTCGTTACAACCTCACATCCCCCATCCAATAACAAACATCAACTCATTCCCCCAAACCTCCAGCTCTCTCACTCTCTCTCTCTCATAAAAAAAAAAAAAAAGAGAAAAAAAGGAAAGAAATCACGAAGAAAAAAAGAACCCACCACCCCAGCATCCACAAACGCATACTCAAAGCCCTCATTCCCATCTAGTAACTGCTTCTGTAAAAACCCCGCGTTCCTCACATTTTCATAGACCGCCACATGAATAACATATCCGGGGGGTAAGTGTTCCAGTGTGAATGTTTGGAGGTGGGGGTTAGTTGTCATTTTTGCGATTTTGCACTTCAGCAATTTTGTACTTGAACGCTTTCCCTTTTTTTGATTCTCTCTTTTTTGGGTTTATTGGGTTGGATCTGGGTTGGTGATTTAGTGTGATCTGAAAAGGTCTGGTTTGGTTTGGTGCTGGCGGGTCTTGATTTGTGGGTGGTGGGCGAGGGTGAGGATTCGAAGATGAGAAGGGTGTGATGAGATGAGATGAGAGGGTTCAGACAAGGCTAGGGTGTGTGGTGTTCAGCTTAGGGGGGGTGAAGCTGTAGGTTGAGTAGGCGAGGGTAGGTAGGTGTCGTAGGACTGGATGTGGAGGTGATGTGGTGGACGGGTTTGATTTGATAACCTTGATGCGAGGAGCTAGAGCGGGAGAAGACCTCAAGGGAAATTTGGTGGGGGCGGGGTTAAGTTTGTGAGGTGTGGCTGGTGGGTTTGATGCCCCAGATGCTGCCTGAGGATGAGTGTCCATGGTGTGGCTGAGGTATCTACATACCCATCCAACTCGACGGCATCGTCAATTTTCCTTTGCCTCACTACATTCATTTCTTCTCTTCCTCCTCTCTCAGAAGACTAGGGCATTGGAAAACCATAACAAACCCATCTCAGAGATAAAGAAGGGAAAGTGGAGTGCCTTCCTTTTTACTTTTCCCTTTCTCCTTCTTTCTCAATTCTTTTTCTGAATGGTATATCTTTAGCAACCCTTGGCCGTGTGGTAATTCCTTACCCGTAGGGCAAGAACCAACAAGATCAATCGCAAAAGAGGGAATCCCTCGTCAATGAAATCAAGGCAACAATGTAACTGACCTCGTCCGGAATTACAACACGAAGCTTCACCACGTAAAAAACGGAAGAAACACGAAGGGTATGCGATAGGGGAAAAAGAAACTAGTAAAGTACGTCAGTCTAGAGGGGAAGAGGAAAAGTGAGGGAAAAAAGTAAGAAGGGTGCGAGAAGTTTGATAGATGAGGCTCTAGGAGGTAGTCTAGATATGGTAAGTTGGCACGCTATTGCTGCATGCTACTGTAAGTAATATGGGTAAGATAGGTAGGTACTCGAGTAGGTAAAGAGAAAATGGGATGGGGAGGGAAGGAGTCATGTCAGATGAGAGGCTCTAGGGAAGTATGATAGAGGTTTGCGGACATTAATTGATTGTTTCAAATTCCCTCATGGAGCGGAATCGGGTCCGTAACTCAATTCGATTTTCCTACCTCCGTACCTTTTCTGCAAAGGTGATTTGCTAGGTACCGCATGGGTTCTAACACAATTGATCAGTTAACGGCTTTTTGACTCTTCTGAAACTGACATTCGCTGTGATTGCTCTTTCGAGAAAGGAACTCTGTACCTCCGTAATCATAATCCCTAAAAGATATCAACCAGTTGTCAAATCTAACCGAGGTCGAGTACGGAGGGGAGGTAACAAGTTGTTTCAGTACAGTTCACGACTTGATTTGATTGCAATCGGCAAAACACGGCCCGCATGGTAGAAACATCGGGTCGGGACTCGGGGTATTGACGTCAAGGGGTATCACGTGTTTTCGCGCTAGTGTGGCCCCTCCTCCCAACCTAACGAGTTAAAGTTTTTGCAGGTGCAGGTGCAGGAGCAGGTGGCAGCCAGCAAAACAAAATACAAATGGAATCGATTTGCCTGCGGCGAGACCGACCGGAAAGCTTTCCACCATCATTTCAAGGCCCCCAACCTTGCTCGTTGTTTCCATCCCCTCCCCTCTTCTCTGGTCAGATCTTCTGGAAGTCGACCAGGCATCCACCACTCAGGCACATAGACCGTCAGAAAGCGGAGGAAGAGCCACAAACAGAGTTGAGACGAAACGGCTCTGGGGTACGGTACCGGACCGTCTACGGAAATACGAAGTATAGAACCAATGGTGGCTAGCGGTAGAAAACTGGGACTGGAACCCGAACTGGAACTGGGGGAGCTAAGCTAATGCTAGTGCCCGTAGGCCTACCTGGCACTCCTAGTCACTAGCGAGGATACGAGCAATCGAACCACTCTTACGACTGTGGATGAACAAAGTACCGGCCCTAAAAAAAGCTTCAACCAGGTGCAGCAGGGCAGGGCAGCAGTGCAGGAGTGTCGTAGCGCAGCGCAGCGCAGCGTCGCATTGTCGGATCCTCCAAGTGGTGGGTACTGGAATAGTGTTGCAGTCCTCTTTGCGAGGGCAAATGTTTTGCTTAATTTCGTGTGTGTGTGTGTGTGTGTGTGTTCCACGCTGGAAAGTAGCTCCTAAACAAGCCTAATGGGGCCTAAAGTTCTGTCATTAGGGTTCGTTTGTTTTCCAGGCCAGATCCAAGAAGACTGCTGTAGCGGACTCCTAGCACCAGCTAGTGTCATCGAGTAGCGCCTCGTGGCAATCCTGACCTAAGCCAGACTCGTCCTAGTGGATTTGAGGATTCAGGGTCAAGGAAGGCATGCAGCTGCAGTGCAGTGCAGTGCAGCGCGGCGCCAAGTCCTCTGGGTTTTTCCCGTGTGGTATGGGCGGGTGAAGATCCCCCACTTCGTGAACCACGCGATGGGTTACGGCGGGTGCGGTGTGGTGCAGTACAGGTATCATCCAGTTGGGTGGGAGATTGGAAGATTGGGAGATTGGGCGTGGGAGATGGGGATCGGGAGATGTTCGTTGATTGACGCAAAGAAAGGGGCCAACTGGGCCAACTGCTGGCGGTGAATGACTTGGGACACGATCCAAGGCAGTTGAGTGCCGAGCAGGTATGAGACGGGGCACTCGATGGACGATGCGATGTTTCCTTTTTTTCCTTCGCTGCCGGTAGAAGTGCCCAGGTGGATGGAGGGGGGGGTCTGGTGAGAATGGGGGACGAGGGTCAGGGTTCGCGTTCGCGCCAGGGTCAGGTCAGGGTCGATTCTGAAATGTCCGCAGCTGCAAGCGACCAACGTACTGTACGGGTACCCGTTCGCTCAACGCTAATCCGATACGGCAAAACGAGGTGTCGCTGTCGCTGCCGCTGCCGCTGTCGCTGCCGTGGGTGAGGGAGGGTGAGGGAGGGTGAGGGAGGGTGATGGTGAGGTTATGCAGCAATGCTATGTCGAGTCCAAGGAGTTGGGTGAACCGGTGAACGTGGATTGCTGGTTGGGTTGGGGTGAAGCGATGCGAGGACATGCTTATTACGCAGGCTCGAAGGCTTGGAGGCTTCACGGTGGTGGTGAGTATGGGTTTACGGAGTACTCTGTACTCGAGTAGGGGGCAGCAGAGTCCCAAGGTAGTGGAGTAGCGGTCGTCGAGTAGCAGAGTCACAGTAGCCCTATCTGAAGATGCCAATACCAATGCCAATGCCACTCCAATGCCACTCGCGAGGTTGATAGCATGAAGTGGCTGCGCTTGGCGGTCTCTTCCTCTTGGGGGGCCCTTTGAGAGACGCTGGCGCTGGCGAGCTGACTTTGTGCTGGAGGTGCTGCTGCTGCTGCTGCTGATGTTCATGCTGGTGCTGGCAGTGGACCCGTCCAATGAAGACCACCAAAGCTTTCATCGAGGGTCTGCGCAAGTGTCTGAGAGGAGACTGACAGGTGCAGCAGCAACAGCAGCAGCAGCAGCAGCAGGAGCGATAGCAAGAGCACCTGCACTGCAAGTGGATATGGTGGTGGGTTGTGGTGGATATGGCATCGACCCTTGCAAGGAACCATGCCATACCATGCCATACCATGCCATGCCACGCTACACTGCTGAGCAAGTTAACCTGTTATACCCATGGCTGACTCCCCAAAATTGACAATTTCTCCTCTTAAGGAGCGCTGCGTCGCTACTTCTGCATGGCACCAGTTCATGTGCATACACCGAGTATACCCTATATAAATCTCCCATCCCCTTCTACAGGTCTCAGGGCCAAGTGCTTCGTACACGAACGCGGTGTTGTGTTGCGTGGTAATTAATCCCCTCCCGTAGCTGGTATAGGCATAGGCAAAGGCAGAGCCGCGTGATGGTTGAGGTTGGTTGTTGGGTCTTGTCCGGTCCAGGGTCTTCGTTTAGCGGCAGAATGCACCAGAACGCGAAGACGAGCACCCATCGCTTGGGGGGTCGATGCTACACTTCGACTGGTACCTCTACGGCCACGGCCTACCCATCACAATCACAGTTTACTTTCCACCATCATGTACAAGACGAGCAGGGCCTGGCCTTGAAGCTGCCAGACGAGTATCAGTCTTTGCCCACCGCTGCAGCTACCCTTCAATCCTTCGTGCAACACCAACACCAGCACCAACACCAGCATCAGCATCAGCATCAGTACCAGCACCACGTTCGAGTTGAGTCGGTCGAGTCGCTGCATCGCGGTCCCTTTCAGTTCGAGTCTGGCCTGGAACCGCACTCCCACCACCAGCAGCACCAGCACTCACATTCGCATTCTCACTCCCACTCCCACTCGCAATCCCACTCCTACGAGGCAGCACCTCCACCACCACTGCTCCCTACTCCCGCCCCAACCCCAACCTGCGTCAAGACGGAACCCGCCGATCGCGAACCGCTTCTGTGCACAACCAGAATGCCTCCTGCGAAGCGGAGTGCCTCTGCTGATGCTCACGACGCCCTCTCTCCTCCCTCGAAACGCCCGCGTCCTGAGCATCCTGATGAGTTCTCGGGCATCGTGAGGAAGAGACTCGCGGGGTCGAGTCGAACGGGCCAAGCCTGTGATCGATGCAAGGTGCGTCGAGTCCCCGAAACCCTTCTCTGCATCCCATTTACCCCCGTTGCACTGCGCCGCTACCGGTGGCACGCATTTCATAACACGACACTAATCGGTTCATTAGGTCCGGAAAATACGCTGCGATGGGCTTCCTGGGGGATGTTCACCGTGTCTCAACAACCATTCTGAATGTCGAACCACGGACCGTATCACCGGAAGGGCATCGACTCGTGGTTTCGTCGAGGACATGGAAGCGAAGATTCGACATTTGCAAGACAAAGTAAAAGAATTAGAAGAGCAATTGGCCCAGGCTCGAAAGGCTCTCAGTGCAAAGGAACCCGCAGATGGACACACGCTCACCCCGCCAGCCTTCACCTATGCTACCGTCCCCACCTCCTCGTCATCTAATCCACAAGATTCCAATGGACTGCCGACAGAACATTTGGGGGGAGATGTCTCATATTCCACGGGTTTTCCAAACTCAAATTATCTGGCCGTTTCCGCCGTACCAAATCCAAATCCCTATGATCCCAATATGGCGTGGCGTGGCTACACTTACAACACAGGATCTTCCAACCTTGGACCTGACGATACGGGTTCTGCGGACGCGCTGTTGCAATTAGGAAATGTTGGCGGCAGAGAGACGATGAACAACACCCCTCATACAAGCTCGTCTCTTCAAAATGGCATGGAGAGTTCGGTTCCGCTTGTGATGGAGCATCAGCATATGGGTGGACAAATCAACGGGATGGAAAACTGGCCGAATCTGATTATGAGTGGCATGGGTGGTCATCAACAGAATGATGAATGATTTCTTCTCTCATCCGAGGCGATTTTATATGACTGGGTGGGTTATTTGTTTTTCAAAAAAGTTCAAAGAAGAAGAAGCATGCGCTTCATTCAGTATCCGATATTTATATTTTAATTGCTGGGGATGTGGGTGTGGGTAGGCGCATAGTGGGGGCTTTCGTGTGGAGTTTTCATCGGATGGGATTTTTTTGCTTCTTCGTTTTCCGTTTTTTGTTCTGGGATTCTGGGAAAAACACAGCAAGGGAGTTCTAGCTCAAGCATTTTTGGATACACAGGGTACAATTTCCAAATATACCAAAAAATGGCGGGAAACGCCTTAGCGCGTCTGGTGGTCTTTTGGAGTTCTCTGGATGTGGGTTTGGGCATGATATGGTTGGGGGGGAGGTGATTTGATTTTTTTGGGAAGAGGGAGTGTTTGGGTCATAGTTTTATGATACATGGTATCGAGATGCTCGACATTGGATCGGCTTTCGGATCCCCTTAGGGATTGGCTTGAATGGGAGGAGCTGTATCTTCTCCCGTTCCACTTTTTTTTTGGGTATAGGTAGGTAGCTAAAGTAGATAGCTAGATAGATGCCTTTTTCTCTTTTCTTTCTCTTTTTTATTTTTTATTTTTTTTAGGTTATAGTGTGTGTGTGTGTGTGTGTGTGTAATAGATAATTAATGGTTCTCCCTTTCTTTCTCGTTTTTTTCTTTATTTTTTTGTGTGTATGTATGTTTTGAAAAAGGGGTTATTTAGCGGAAAGAGAGAGATATGAGAGGATGTAGCGTGGTCAGACTACTCAAGTAGGGTTTTGTGACGACACGGACAGCTGATGGACCGCACACGAATGCACGACTACGCCAGGTGTAAGTTTGGCACTGTGGAACTGTCTATTCGAAGATTCTAAGCTAAGGAGAAAAGGAGAGCTCGAGAGAGCTCGAGTCTAAATACGAGGTGTGATGCCAAGCCACGCTAGTCGAGGCTGAGATAGCACGTGACGGTCAGAACCGTCACAGGTTTCGCCCTTACTTTACTTTACTTTACTATACGCGCTATACGCGCTATACTAAGATATGAGAACGTTAAAGTCATACTAAGATATAAGAACGTTAGAGTAGAGGAGCGAGAATCGGCCCGGGGTTAGCGTATAAACAAACTACTAGTAATCAACTAATTAAGTACTACTTAAGTACTACTTAAGTAGATTTAAGTTAAGTAGTTAATTTTACTACTTAATTAGTAGCGAGTACTAGTTATAACTACTTAAGTAGTACTTCAGTAATACCTAAGTAGGTAATTATAGTAAAAACGTAACTAAAGTACTAAATAATTAATTTTAAAGAACGGTTCCCTTTTAACCTATTTACCCTCCTTATTTAGAACAGTCTCCTTTAATATCTTCTTCCGATTCTTAAATATAATCTTAGCTCCCTTACTAAATAATCGTTCCCTAGGTAGGAACGCTTAACTTAGCTAATTCCGAGTAGGTGGACCGATTACTAGGCAGCGATCGGCGATATACCCGGGGGTACTAGCGTGCTAGCGTGCTACGGCGACTCGGCCCGGTAAAACCCCGAAATACTTAAGTACTACTTAAGTTAGTTAAGTAATTAGCGCTAAGTACTTGAGTTAAGTTAAGTAGGGCTTTTAAACCCTTAAGTAGAGTAGAGTAGGTACTACTACTCTACTCTATTCTACTCTACTCTACTCTACTCTACTTATTTTATACGCTACCCGGGGTTCGGGGTTCTATACTATAGCGCGTCTAGGTACTACTATAACTAGGGCGTTCGGTTAGGTAGGTTAGTAGGTTAGTATATAAGATAAGATAAAATAAGATAAGTATAGTATAGTATAGTATAGTATAGCTAAGCTTTTCCGAGAGGTACTTATAAGGGGGTTTTTTAAGTAGAAGAGTAGGTAAGAGTAGGTAGATAAGAGAGTAGAAGAGATATTATAATAGAATAGAATAGGATAGGATTAAGGAGTTTAGGGGTTTAAAGGGGTTAGGGGGGTTAGAGGGGTTAGAGGGTTTAGGGTTAGGGGGTTAGGAGGTTTAGAAGAAAGAGAGTGAAGGGGGAAGATAGGTTAAGTAGGTTAAGAGGGAAGGTAGGTAAGGTAAGATAGTTTAGTTTAGTTTAATTTTTTAATTAGGATTTAATTTAATTTTAGTAGTTTAGTATTTAGTACTTAGTACTTATTATTCTTATTTATTGCTTACTACTTACTATATAGAGATCTTATATAGTACTAGTAAGCGAGCGAGTAAGTAAGCGTATAGTAGCTACTTAGCGTAGGAAAGAGGGTATATATATAAGAGAGAGAGTAAGGAAGAGAAAGAGAGAGAGAATTATTAAGGGGGTTATAGGAAGTATTTTAGAAAGTAGGTAAATATATAATATAATACTTAGTAGAATTACTAATCTCTTAATCGTTCTTATATATATTATATTAGTAGTATAAATTTAGTAATAAGGTAGTATAAGGAGTAGGTAATTTATTTAATAGCTTAGTAATAAGGTAGCTATATAGAGAATTAGTAGGCTAAGTATAGTTTCTATAAATAGTTAAACGAGGGTTAAAGTAGTTTAATAATAGAGGTAGTATAAATACTAGAGAGGTAATCACGTATACGTTTAAGAGCTAAGGACTTTTAAGAGTTAAGTTTTAGTTAAAGGTTAACCTTTTTCCTTAAGCCTTAGGCTACTAATTAGAGACTTAAAAATACTAGGTCTTAGGAGGTCTGTCAGGGTGGAATATTAATTAGATTGTCCGCAAGGAGAGAAGGAGAGAACTCCTCGCGGTGGAACTAACTAAATAGCTACGGAATACCGAATACCCCTATTCACTTAAGCGAATCCATTCACTATAAAACTCGAAATCGAACCTTCACAAGGTCTTAGTATATCTTCGAGAAGTACTCGGCGTATGATCTTTTAGATACGTATACTCTTATATAAGCGTACTATAATATAAGGGGTAGCGTACTAGTATACGTACGTATTAATTTTAGCTAAATCGATCGAATCTATAACTTATAATTATATTACGTTACTATATATAATATATACGCGATACTAAGTATAAAAAGTACTTCTATAAGTAGTAATATAATATTATAAAGTTTTCCTAACTATTATATAGTTTCCTTTAAGGGTAAAACGCCCTTAATTATTAAGGGATTACTAAGAGCTAAAGGGCTTAGTAGGTAATTACTATCTCAGAGCTAAGGTTACTTAAGAGCTTATAGCCTTTTAATAGTTGAAAAGCTTAGCTATTACCTAAGCGCTAAAAAGGGTTTAACTACTATACGAGAATTAAATTTAATTAGCTATTTATTAAGTACTTATATAAACTATACTTAGACTAGCCTTTTCCTATAAGGAGGTATTTTAGAAGATAGAATAGTATATATTTTTTAATACTAGACTTTTAGAGAGGCGTAGTAGTATAATAGAATATTTAGTTTAATAGTTAATTAGTATAGTATATAGACTTTAAAGGGATAGAGATCTATAGTACTATATTAAAATAATATAGAAGTAAAATACTATAAAGATAGAGATTTCTTCGAAAATAGCTAGGGGAGGTTAGAATTATATAATAGAGTAGTAATAAAAGAGGCGTAGGTATTATAATTCTAGATAGTACTATAGGAATAGTAATATACCTAGATATAGTTAATTAGAGAATTATTTAGAGTAGGAGTATTATAAACTTCCTATAAAGTATTTAATAGTTTATTTTTTTAAGTGTTTTTATAGGGCTTTTTATAAGTCTAGAATATTAGTAGATAAGTTTATATTAAGTTTACCTATTCGAGGAGGAAGTAGAAGTAGAAGGAGATAATGGCGTGGTTTATCTTCCTTTTGAAGCGTGTGGTGTATGTTTGCTACTATAATAAATATAGAAACGGTGAATGATGGATCTCATGATATGATAGGAGGTGTAGGTAGTAGCTACCGGTGATTTACTTGGTGATTTTGATTTGAGCTATACTAAATGAGAGGTCTTACAAATGAGAATAAGAGGTAAAGAAGAGGGAGAAGATAAAGGAGGATTTCGTAAGGCGTGTTGGGGTTTTCCTGTGAGTGGAATGGACTTTCTTGGGGGAAATAGAAAGGGGTTAGTACGATGCTTGGAATCTTGGTGTTATATGGTGGTGATGCGGAATGGCGAGATCGCTGAGAATGAAATCGCGAGAGTGATTTACGATCGGTCAAATTAAATGTGTATAGGATAGGATACTATATAGCCTATAGGCCTTTACGTCCAATCTCAGTATAAGAGTCTCCAGGGATCCGAGGAACGAGGGAAAAATCCACATCGAGACGAGAGCATTATACTAGATTGCTTTACGTCCTGATATCGAGGGGTTTAGTAGCTTTTCTTTTTTCTGAAGACATATTGTTAAAGCGATAAAAGGGATGAATGAGATGAATGGTAGGATGTGTATGTAATGAAGAAAAGAATTTGGATGGGGGAATAAGGGGAGGGTGGTTTAATGAACTCCCCTTTTTTAAGCGAGCATGGGTGTAACTAACTCTGGCCGACATTCTGGTTGGAGATAAAGATGGTAATAGGTAAGAATAAGGAAGGACTCTGTACTTTTAAACCTGATCCTTGAACCAGAGTAGAGAGGAGAAAGGTTGAATTGAATTATAGAGTTAAAACACTTGAGTTATTATAGGTAGGGGATAAACGTAGATAGAATACTTATATATTAATAGTACTAATATAGATGTTATAATTAAATATAGATATAGGTTTATAAATACTAGATTTAACTCGAAGAACTAAACGACTAGTAATTATTATTTAATTTATTTATTTTTATATTATTTTTACTTTTAATAAGAGAATCTTTTATAGCGAATCCTTCCCTTCTAGACTTAAAAGGAACTAAGAAAAAGTAAAAGTTTACTTAGTATAAAGTAAAGTAAAGTAAAGTTGTTCTCCTATATAACTAACTCTTTCCGCTAGAAAAAAAAGCCCTTTGACGTACTAGGTTAATTATATTACCTAGTAATTAATCCGTAGAACTATAGAAGTTCTTATATAAGTATTTATATATCGTTTATATAATACAATTAAATTTCAGTTCAAATTCTTATTTTACTTATCTATTTATATTCCTTTTCTCCTCGCTTAACCTTTTTCTATTTATAGACGTAAAAAAGATCTCACGACTAAAGTAGAAAAGGACGCTGGCAGAGTTAGGGAGATACTAGATAATAGGGCAGTAACCCAACTGGGCCCATCACTGGTCATGAAACTCCGCTAGGAACATTTTATCTCATCCCTTCCAAAGATCAAAGACGAGGGTAGGACATGCACGCAAGTAGACGCGATAATTGGATCAAATTAGGACTCAAATTCCTAGAAACCTTGCCTGGTAGGCTAAGCGACTATGTTTTACGGGGAGGATATTGTAAAAGTAGATACCTTTTCTCGGAATTTACTCCCGTTTGCTGGACGCCTTACCCTAGCCTTTACTCTTTAGAAGGAATATATATAGTTAGTAGCAATACTAGACGGACTCGGGGTGTATAGTATGGTGATGATTATGGGATGTCTCGGCTCCATCCACTGCTGGGCGGAGATTGTCTAGCTGTTGACTATTGTATGAGAGGGTGGGTGTCTAGGAGCTCGAAGAGAGGGCAGAGAAAACAAGAGCTATTCGCAGAGCATGTGAAAACAGAAGGGGAAAAGCTGGGAGGATTCTACGACTCAGGGGAATGTCTCTTTCATAGAAGGGGCCGGTTGATCACGACGCTTGCGGAAGCGACGTATAGAGGCCGTCTGTAGAAGCACCTCTTGCCGGTGGCTTGATCAAGGCTGATGAGATTGTAAGAACCATATACTTCAGAAGACAAGGTAGGAGATTCGGGGTCTGTAGTCACGGAAGCTTTCCGATTAACTCTTTTAGGTGATATACACACGTACGAAGCTGTTTTTGGTTGCGGGGAGTGAACACAGGCTTCTGATTAAAAGACCAAGATAACAAGTGCCGAACCACCGAGTATTGTATTGACCGGTGGGTGGACTCGCTCAGGATGATCCGATCTGTAATCATTGATCAATATTGCCATTATGAAGTAGTCAGAGAAATTGAGACGACGCCAAAAGTCATATTAGTGGCGTCTGATTAAGTGGTGAAGAGAGGTAAGTAGTTACGCCTCATGTACTCACATGTTATATCCTAGGCTACTTTGAAACTCCGAAAAAGACAGTCCACGTTTCGTCTATCTTGCTATAGCGATTTTGAGGGCGAGCAATGAGATAGCAAGGAATTGGAAGGGGAATATATCAACGCAGGCTCTGACAAGAGGACGATAAAGAGGTGGTTGGGGCTGCGTCGGCGGCTGGTTATAGTACGAGATTAGTGAATAGCACTACATTACGGCAAGGGAGAAAGATGTATACGTATCTCGACATTTGCGACTAGTTATAGTAATGTTTGAGCTCTTCTCGTACCATGCAAGTGCTGCTCAGACACTTTTAGATTTCAGCTTGTACGAGTTTATTAGTATCATCGAGAAAAAAAATTGGTAATGTAATTCCGCTATGCCTTGAGAGCTATTTGGATTTGTAATGTCACGTAGAGAATATGAACTTGAGTGAAGTCCGATTCCTGCTGCGACTTGATTATTATATTGAGCTACTCGCATCTTCACTATTGCGCGGCTGTTTCTTGCAATAGTGAGTAACCTCCTTATATTCAGCACACACAGAAGCGGTCTCGGCTGTGTCTAATTATAGGGTGAAACCTTTATCATTATGATCTGATAAGTAGGTTCGGAAGGATAGAAGCCGAGACATTCATAACGGTGCTTTCAACGACTCTTTACATATGCGAAGCCCGATATCTCACTTAGAGTAAATAACACTCCTACTATCCAACAGCGGGTATAGTACTCATGCTATCTAACAGAGCCGGCATCGGGGTTTGATTAATGATAGCCTGATTAGATTAAAGAACCCCGCCCGCAGGATTCACTAATAGGTATGCATTACGTTTGTATTATGCCGGACATCTGAATATCACCGATCTGGCCAACCGAACGTAGACTTGCGACATATGCTGGCACACACACACCTACACACGTAGATCTATGCTACCCTACGGTGCCAACCAAACTGGTATTCCCGTAGCAAGGGTTATCGGACTTGCGTACCGATCTGGCCCCCAATTTTCCTAGCCAGGACTTTGGCTTTGTTACCTCAAGGACGTAGTGAGGTGTGGGCTGTTTCTTTGACTTCTTTTTTAGGGCAGTTTTAAGTAGTCAGACATTTTTTTTGGGATCGAACCAAACACCCACTCCACTACCAGTGGCCCACCGAGGACTTGTATAAGCTTGTTAGTCCGTCCCCCATTTAATTTGCCCTATAAACACTGTGCTTGCTATTGCTTGCCAGGGTTTGCCAAGTCTAGATTTACTCGAGGACGTAACCTATTTCAAGGTCCTGAGTTGTTCTCGTTCCCTCTGATATATTCTGGGAATTAAGCTAGTATGTGGTAAGAAATCGGCAGTTCATTTGCTTGGGAAAGATACACTGGATGATTATGGAGACGGTATGAATATTAATGAATGGAAACCGGGTCGTGCTTATCAAGGACCTCTTCAGCCGACAGCCGACAAGAATTTGGATTTCCTATTGCATTTGGATATCGGCATGTGCTGATAAAGAGCCACACATTTGGATATGATTAGTGACGCTGGGGCACCAACTTTTGATTTTCTAGCGGCAATTGTTATAACATATTGATCTTAGCAGAGGCTCCTGTCTCTGCTACCTGAGCATTGCCTCGGTTGCCTGTGTGGATGCCCAGTATTCGGCTTCCACTCTGTCATGGTCGTCATATAAAGACTCGCTACTTGGCCCCTTAGCTAGTTCTCTATCTTACTTTCACTCTTTAAAGCTCATTTTAACAGTCTGCTGCCTTGTCCTTAGCACTTGTCTCAGATAAGGGAGCGTGCCGTGACAAGAAGAATATATAGACTTGTAGCCTAGAGAATTGAAGGCTAGCTAAGGGCAAGCAGGGAGTCTTATAAGACTACCCTGAACGAGTAGAAGCCTCTAGAATACCAGCCATCCACTTTGCAACCGAGACAGGGGTCTCGGCTAGCTAAGACCCACCATATTATAACAATTGCCGCGACGACAACGCAACATCCTTCCCACAACACGTACACAACACCACAGATTCTACCTTTCGCACAACTATCTGGCATTTTTGGACTGTTACTATGCCTCCAAAACACCATAACAGAGCTCATGCAATTGTATCTATCTGGTTGCCGATTCACCACGCAGCAATGAGCTGGTGGATATTATTACATCGTACCAAAGGCTAACCTTCTATAGGCAATGCACATTCAAACACCTGAATATACTGCTAACTATCTACCTCCGCCTCCTTAACTCGCAAAAGAGCCGAAGCATGATCTATCTGAACCCTCCTCAAGCCCGTTGACAAAGAAGACCAAGCCCCAAGTTGCCCAAGCAGCAAAGCGCGAGCTATCCGGAACTTCCCCAAATCCACCAGCGAAGAAGACCAAGGCAGAGGCTCAACCAAGACGTCAAACTCTTCCAGAAGTAAGACACACACTCTCGAGGATAAGCCTTACATCTTTGTGCCAAAGAAGTCCAGAAAGAATGACGTCCCTTTACAGCCTGACTCGTCTACCGCCCAAAAATTGAGGGACATGGTACCCGTAGAGGCAGAGCTTGAAGAGGTAATATATGACGAGGAAGGCTGGTACGTGGTTTATAATTCGACGCGCGCTGGCAAAGATGCTATGTATGGATTTGGCAAAGAGTTTGAGTGGAAGGGTTATCGCAAGTATGACTTGCAATACATTGCGCCCCTTTGAGAAAGAGGAGAAGGTACTGTATATTATGGAAAGTACTTTTGCATAACCCCAATGTGGGTTAGGCAGAGGGGAAAACCCATCATGGTGTAAGGATATGATCTTTTCTTCACTTGAAGTAATCTTCGGAGTTACTTCCTGTAATTATTTTGCATCCTAACCAACACCGTTATGGTATGAAGGTTATTATGACGGTACATTTGATTGCTTCGGCATGGATTACGGATCATTTGCATCTAATGCATGTAATGCATGTAATAATATCTCCAAACAAGCATTACTCCTAATAGTTTGTGTCACAATAACTGGCAGCAAGAAGATAGTAAATTGAATTTCAGTTTCTGAGTTGGAGTATGCTACATACAGTAAAAAGTAGATGAAAACATCTGATGATAGAAAGTACTAACGCTAGGGAACTCCAATATGAATTGTAAAGTACTCCACAATCTCACCAGATACTTGGTAGAAGGAAGGCAATAGTATGGTGCAGGACACAGGCATATAGAAACCTCACCAATTGCCCCTGAGATTTAAGCGAGAAGGGTAATAAGCTTTCAATGATATTTCATTCAAGCAGAGATATCTTAGCCGGCATATTTACATTTTATTGCGCCAGCTTTCATCCAAGCGACACAGTCTTATCATGCGTCACATGGTCAACTCAAAGCGGAGATACTATCAATTCATTTCATACCAAGAACACACACCATTGGGTATCATCGTTTCCATCACAAAAGGAAGCATAAACGCCGCAAAACAAGCGACCGCCACCCCAGTCCATACCCCATTTATCCCATACATACACAAAACAACCTACCCAATCCTATTATCCAGAGAGTCAACCTTGAGCAACTCAAGCTCCATCCTCTCCGGGAATAACGAGCTTAACACTCTTCTTCCTCTCCAACCTTCCCTCCCCTCCTCCGCGTACACCCAAAGCAATTCTCACCCCCTCAACAGCTTTACTTTGCGTGACTTCTTTACCATCTCTTCTTACAACCCCCCTGCCGAGTGCAGCCCCCCTCCCCATAGGGGTCAATCGAGAACTCTCCCTGATCGCAGCATTCATTTCCCTCTCCTTTATAGCCTTCTTCTGATTATAGAATTCTGTACGCCAAGGACCAGGAAGGCAAGGGTGCAAACATCCTTCAAGTGGACAACAGCCATCTGAGTTCGTCGAACGTTCCATAGAAGAATTGCTTGTATTGATTTCGGACTTTGATGATGATGAATTGGAAGGTCCATGCCAAGCCTCCATACAAGCCGCATGGCCTCCATGGCCACAGCCAGGACAATACCACCATAAATTCAATTTCGAAGCCTCTTCATCCTCTCCCTCATAACCGTTGACATCTTGTAACTCTCTATGTTTACATATCGGACAACCGTCGATAGGACCCCTACATCTCGGACACCACCACTGAGAATTAGGGATCAAGGGGTCGTTATCGAGGGGCTTTTCACATTCGGTGCAGAAGAACCCAAAATTGACATTCTGCTGTGACATGGCAAATACGGATGGGTATCTTGACACACAAAGATTACGCAGCATGGCAGCTTCGACGAAGAGTAGGAGCTGCGTAAGTCGATGGTGGTATTGTCCCATAATTGCGTTGGCCCAAATAGGATCGATGGTGTCTGGAGGAAGAAGGGGGACAAAGAGGAGGACCATTATAGCAGCAGTTAGGGAACCACTTTGGCATTCGAATTCTATGGACCGCTGAAGTAAAGTTATGGGATCAAGAGGAGCAAATGAGAATCCAGGATCATTGGGCTGGGGTAGGAAGTCAGATTCGATGATGTTGGGGTCGGCAGGTGGCTTCTCCGTGGCGACCGGGCTGGCAGGAGGAACTTCAACGGGCTTCAATTCGATCACCTGGGTTTCTGATTGCAATGACGGTTCTTGTAAGTGAAAAACCGGTGGGACTGCCGGATCAAAAGAAACCCCGCCATGGCCCTCTGTGCTGGCGGCAACAGAACTTGTTGCAGTTTGTACGACCGAACTACCATCAGTGACATCAGTAGCATCTGTAAGGGTTTCGGAGTCGAGGCGACGTCTAGGCTGGGATGAAAGACTATTTTCCCAAGTCGAAACTCGATCCCTTAATGAAACACCTTGTGGTTGTCCTTGATCACTGGTTGAGGAGCTTAGGAATTTGGTTTGCTGCGAATCACCTGACGTTGAAAACATTTGAAAGCTCTCACCAGAATCATGGCGCTGAAGTGGATGTATGATCGGTTGCGAATCGCGCTCAATTGGATAATCGAGCCTTAGAGGGGGCTTTCTTTGTGGGGCATTAAAATTAACCACTGGAGAAACCGAGTCGATTCCATAAAAATCATAACCATCTATACTAGGAGAGCTCTCGACGTTATTTTGTACTGCACCAGGAACAGGTATTGGACTTGGCGTTGAGGATAATACCGTTGTGGAGAGGCTCAGAACGTCGTCGTCTACGTTTATCGATGTATGCATTGCTTCTCTTGTCTGCGATACAATTTGGTCACGGACAGGGCGTACGAGAGGAGTGGCCACGTTTGAAGTGCTTTCTATATCGTCCGGTATAATGGTGATTGCTGAATGGTGTCGAGGAGGAGGTGGAACAGGACTAGGAGCCCGACTTTTCTTTCGAGGAGTCTCCCAGCCTCTTCGTTTCCTCCGAATCTCATGACCACGGGGCTTGGGTGCAATCGGCGGTTCTGAAGCTTGTTCATTCTTTGGGGGAGTCTCTGGCAGGAGCCTCTGTTGTCGATGATATTCCGCACGTCTTGTGAGAAGGAGACCAACAGTGTAACCAAGAAGTCTCCATGTTTGAGCCAGACGATAATGGCCAACACCTTCAGATATTTCTGCAAAACTATTGGTGAGGTGTGCTAACTGAACACTAGGGTCGCCAGGCTTTGATTCTTGACGTATGTACTTGTCTAAGAGTATCAGATATCCACTTGAAAGATGTCGATATGTCGCACGCTTTGTAGTACCAGGGGCATGGCCAACGGCCATCACTTGTTGAGATTTGTAGATTCCCGTGGTTTTCACCGCATCATCCAAGGGCATGACCTTGTGTTCAGCCATTCCTGTGGTAGTGGGTGGTGTAGAGCTAAATGACTTTGTACTGTTTCGTCTTTTTTTAGTTTTTCGTGGTCTTGATACCAGGAAGCTGCCAACAACGTCTTCTTCAGAATCACTTCTACTGACACTCAACAGCGGTCCACTGCCACTATTAAAACTTGGAGAAACTTCAGAGGGTGTGATGGTGGGACGGGAACGCCTTCTTGCTGTTTGACGTTCTTCAAGCATCATTAAAACATCACCAGAAGGGGAGAAACTGAAAGTAGAAAGGCTTCTACGATCTATGACTTTCGGCATGAAAGCAACGTCAGTCTGGGTAAAACGTCCGTCTTTATCAACACTCCATAAAAGGTCTCTTGAGCTCCACAACAAGCCAGTTGGAGCGCTACCCCATTGCTCAATTTCTTTGAAGGGCAGAGATGGTCTAGCGAGGTCCCAGAGATGAACTGTTGAATTTTGCGTCTTCGTAGCGCTAGAGTCATCATATGCGACAGTAACTTGCGCCGCTCTGTATCCTTGAGCTGTTGCTGACCAGCAGGCAGGCCTCCACGATACCGTTGATATTGGGGCTGGAGTTGTAAATGTATATCGTGGTTTCTGATTTCGGTCGGCCTTCTTTCCCAAATCCCATACATGACACAGCTGATCAGCACCTCCGCTCACAAGATGTTCTCCATCTGGGTGCCATGAAACTGAAGAGCAAGAGGTCTGATGGGCAGGAATTTTGAGTAGTGGCGCACCAGTCTTTCTCATGTCCCATTTCTGAACTGAGCCTGAGTCTGTGCAACATGCAAACTCCATGCCATCTGTTGGCGACCATTTTACGTCCCGTACCGCATCTGCATTACATTTGAAAATTTGTGATGTTCTGAAAGCAGGATTGTGACCATGTCGTCCAGCCTGGGGAGTTCGTAAATCGAAACTGCGTACTGTCCCATCTTGACTAGCAGAGAGAAGCCAATTACATCTGAATGGGTTTATAGCGAGTTTGTGAACTTGTCGGGCGTGCTCTTGTATGCGCGCCACCTCATACCCCTCTCCTCCATGATTGAGGTCATATACTGTAATTCTCCCATTCCCAGACGCCGTTATGATGGTCGAATCTAGCACGCCATGCGACCACTTTACCGCCCTGATATTGAGTTGATCGTGTGTTGCGGCGGTCAAATCATGCGTTGTCGCATAGGAAATAATTCCAGCTCGTAGATCGGTTTCCTCTTTGATTGTTGATCCCTCAACACGTATAATTTTGAAGACCTTAGCTCCTGCAATCACTGCGCGGTGTCCTTCTGGAGATCGGTCAAGACATGCGATAGGCGCGCCGATGTGGTGACTTGTGCTTTGCGACGTAATAGGGCGAAGTTGAGAAAGGTCTGCGATGGTCTGGTCGGTACTCTGGGTCGGAGAAGGTGCTGGCTGGCCAAGCAGCTTCCTCATAATCTTCCCCTTGTTCATCCTCGCAGTCGGTTTGCCACCATAAGCGGCATCTCTGTTCTGTACATGGTGTTGAGGTGAAGGTGGAGGTGGAGGGAGCTTTGTTGTGCTCATTTCGAAAGCTCGAGTTTTGCCAAGGCGAAGCGGGCGGATCGAGGCCTCTCATTGGCTGGTCTAGACATAGCACCACCGACCCTATAAAATCGTAGTGTTAACGGGCAAGGCAAGTCCAAAACCAGAGGTTGAGATACAAAAATGTACGAGCAGAGCTGCTTGGATAGGTTGGACGATGGAAAGATGGAGATGCCCTGCAGCATGCAGCTGTGGGGTAAGGAGATAGGGGGCAGTCTTCGGGCTCGGCAAGGTTGGTTTGCGCAGGATTCCAAGCGCCACTTCCAACTCCAGTTATTTCACTTTTCACAGATGGTGTAGGCAGGTCTCGTCATGTGCATGAGTCAACAGCGGGGTAAGATAACAACAGTGGATTCCTTTTCCACCGATATATTCGAGTAGTGAGTTCATGAGGAAACTCATCCCCAATCCTACCTTTTTCGGGGTTTTACCCCAAATCCATGCGACAGGATTTTGAAGGAATTCCGAGGCAAGAATTCTTAGAGATGGAGAGATTGTATGGCAGAATGGTTTATTCTGGAAAGCTCCAAATTGATTGAGTAATCACTTATCAGTCGTGTTATCATATATTCATTTGTCATAAAACATCTATGGAAAATGTAAGCGAAGGAGTTTCTGAGAACCATTATTAAACTCCACCACTGTATCATAATTCCAAAGAGCAGACAAGAACAAAGTCACTTATTGATAAATGCAGTCTTGAAATGATATGAATTGTCGTGTTGCCCTTATCAAAATGGTTAACAAAGTATTTCAAATTTCTTCATAATGACTCCTAAGTCATCTAGAGACCGTAAATGCGCTTATGGCAAATCCCCGCCTCAGTTGTTAACTGGGTCAGGCCTTGGGTTTTCTGACGCTGTTTCAATAAATTCAAGCATGCCTCTCCCATTCATTATTAATCAATTATCAACAGTCACCTGACAGCACCATATCATCGACGTTAAATCAATCGTCACATGGACAGGGTGCGTTATCTGTGTTCAAAAATCTGATTCTGGCAGCTAGTTGTTGAAGATGCGCAACCTTTTATACGAGAGATCCTTTTTTCCCTTCTAAATAAATACAGTGTATACATAATCTTGTCGCCTGGCGATTTTATTTTCCATTCTCCCAGAGTCAAAGGAGTTATTTCATCTGGACTGAAACCTTTTTGTTTCTAATATTGGTATTGGTTTGCTGGATATCAAAAAGTCATTCCTCTTCTGCCCTCAACCCTACTCCCATATTTCCTCAACCCACTCTCCATTGCTCAGATCCGATGAAGTCAGCTACCATCCTAATCTCAACTCATACCCTATTCTGTCCTGAGCCTTCTCAAACCCAATCAACCACAAATCTTGTTCTTAGATATAAAGGCTGTCATAACAGGAGCGACGCAACCGGTACACGCGCACATCTAAAAGCATCATTCAGCATTAGCCATCCAATTCATAAGAGCATACTCTCTCACCTTCTGAGTTTCCGTGGCGGCTCCGTCTGTACCCTTCAAACAGCTCAAGATGTTGGCCTTATTTCCACCAGCCATATACTTGTTGAAACAAGCACTCGCGTTGATGACAGCTCTGCAATTATCGCTTTCGACATCACATGGACCATCCGCAAGTGCGGAGGCTACGAAGATTGCGAGGATAGAGAATGAGATGCGCATTTTGATGGGTTTTAGGAGGTGGTTTTCGAGGAGAGTGATGGTGAGTATATGTGAAGAGAGGGTGAGGATAGCTTTTGAAATTGGTAAGTTTTCGACGGCACAATCTCATGGAGCAGAGCGAGAAGTTGATTTCTTCAATATTTCGTCCACTGGAGTCATGTGGCTTGTTCAACATGGTATTCTGCATCCGATAATCCGATGAAATACTACCTTAGTTAATTGCATACTTATAGTAGTGAGTGGTCATTATTTGTGCATAAAGAGACACAGTCATATCCATGAATATCATTGGGTGTTGGGTGGTATATTTGACCATGGGAGCAATTACCTTACCTTACTAGAGTATTGGTAGAAATCTTGGTATTATCCGGCACTTGGAAGCTGGTTATCAGCTTGCCTTATGCGACGAAAAGCTACCGAAATATCTGCCATTGGCCCAATTCAATATGCAGTGGTGCTCGGTCTGGTTTTAGGCTATCTGAAAGAGAAAGGTATACAGGAAGACGGCTAAGTATACCCCACCTGACCATGAAATTAATATATGTTTGGGTATTACCGGCCTTCTGAAAGTGCTAGAAAATCTGTGTCTAGACTATTAGTACAATCTACGGAAGTTGCTTCATTTCGAGTTAATCTAGATTTTGCTCGGAATCTTATCAACCCTACTGGAGTTACCTTTTGAGTTTAGGTGTATCCGTTCTTTTGGCTACTTAAGCTATATTTTGAAGGTTAAAAAATCTCCCGAATCTTTCGTATTTTCTATTCTTCTCTCCTTGAAGGTATTAGAAGTTTTTGTTCCTCCAACGTAAAGGCAGAGAATCTGGAGAAGATTACGCAAATTGTATAGTAAGAAGTACAAGGATTTTGTTTGAAATTTGAACGGAGTACAAAACAAATCAATAAATCATTAGCAACTTATCATATTCGGCAGTTCGTTGGCCACTTACAATTGACCCCCAATCATATTAATGCCATTGGTTGCCTCAGTACCTCCCCATCAGATCTCGGAGGCCATCAGTCATTTAATAAGTGTGCCATCAAAGTTCCTGGGCAGTATATGCTAACCCAGGCTGTTTTCAGCCGAGCTTATTAGAATAACATCGCATCCCACCGCCCGGACATCTTCCAACACCTCTCTTATTTTCCTGTTGAACACTCATCTTCCAAAACTCAAGACCTTTGGTGTTAGTACGCTGGACAAAATGAAGTTGTCCACGGTGTTAATTGTTGCTCTCGCTTCGCTGAGTACAGCACTACTTCGATTCCAATGCTCTCAACTAGTGGTCCAGAGACTTGATCCATTAGTGGACCCGGGCAGCATACCATCTTCGCATGTTCACCAGATTGTTGGCGGTGTATGTTTGACCCATTCCCAATTTTGGTCATTGAGCCTGACCAAAGAAACCAGAACAGCTTCAACGCGACGATGGATCCTAGAAAAGATATGCCGGGAGAGTCGTCGTGTACAACCTGCTCATTCAGCGAAGATTTCTCGAATTATTGGACTGGTATGTTCATTACTTCTCTTCGATAGATGCATAAGGTTACTGAGAAACAGCCTAGCCGTATTGTACTTCAAAGCAAGGAATGGTACCTACAAGCGAGTACCCCAGAAATCTCAGATTAGTGGAGCGACCGCTGGTATTACCGTGTATTACATGCAGGGTGAGTCTTTTTACATTTTCTTGTTTCTTCTGCCTCGAAGCAAGGGCATTGAAAATCTGTTATCTGTTGCATGATTAAAGTTGATGTGGTATGTCACAACAGATGCTCTCTACGATACGCAACAAAAGTCGAAGGTCAAATCATTTCAACCCGTAAGTGCTGCACTATGGATATTGAAGAGCTCAAAGTTTCTAAAAAAAAACCGGACAGGGATTCCGAATGTTTATTGGGGATGTTAATGCCCGTTCCAAGGACAAAGTCAAACATTTCAGACAATTAACTTATACTTGTATGGACAACGACGGCACTCGAGAGCCAGAACTCCTTGAATTTCCCAAACGTACTTGCCCCGCTGGTATCATGGTCAATCAACGATTTCCAACATGTTGGGACGGTGTCAACCTCGATAGTCCTAATCATATGGATCATATGGCTTACCCCGAGACTGGAACATTTGAGAGTCAAGGTCCCTGTCCGGCTTCACATCCTGTACGGATGCCTCAAGTCCTCTTTGAAGTTGTTTGGGACACGAAGGTAACTTGCCATTCTATCCATTTCGCTCCTTAAGCAAGCATCGCTAACCCCAATTCCAATCTGCAGGCGTTTAACAACAAAAACGATTGGCCAACAGATGGTAGCCAGCCATTTGTATGGTCTTTTGGCGATGCAACAGGATATGCAAATCACGCAGATTACGTGTTTGGATGGAAAGGTGACGCCCTTCAAAGGTTAATGGACACACCTTGTGTTGTCAACTGTCCCGCTGCAAATCCAAAAACTCAAAGTACTGCCGCTATGAATAAGTGCGCACAGAAAGCAATCGTGAATGAGAATGTGGATGGATGTGAGTCGAATTTCCGTACACCAAAATCCACCCTTTTTTTGATCACTTGAATGAGGATTGCTAATTGCGCGATGAATATTTAGGGCTCACTGAACTCCCTGGCGGGTATCAGGCCCAGTACGCTTAGCTAGTAATACTGCGGAAAGAAGGACAATTTTCGTTCGGTCGTGTCAGGCTTTCCGTTTGTTCTGGCCTGTAGTCGGTGTTAGACAGTTATGGATAAATTGCTTGCCCCTCAGGTAAATAGTATTTTTCTCGTGGCATCAGCTGGCTTCTACTTTCCAAATTCTACCTCAGTATTGCTCTCAATAAGATTGCACCTGAGTAAAGTCTATGCATCATACGACTCTGATTTACGTGGGCAACATCTTAATCAGTTGTCGCCGAACTTCACTTGTAGTGGAAAATTATAGTATGCTATTAATGGGTTTTAATCATGTTCCGACTGAAATAATTTACGTTATGCACATATCAAAACTCGTGCACCGTCATCGCCTCCAGCTTCATTCCTCTCCTCAACAGCCCACGGAAATACCCCCAACTGAGGCGACTTGAAGGGCCTAAACGGAATGTTCTTCAAGTCTACCGGTAGGGAAGGCATATCCGGCAATTCTTCACTCAAAGATCTCAACTCTGTCGTGAGGGTTTTCACACCAGTACTGGCCTTCCTGGGTGCCATTACCTGTCCAAATCCACTCTTGTAAGGATCCATCACCTTCAGGATCGCGTCATTGTCAAGCTTCCTAGCCAGAGATTTTGGAGTACGCCCATATTCATCGGGTGATATATGATCGGCCCCAGCTTTCATGAGATTTTCGACTGCTTTCGTATTCTCTAATTCGATGGCGGAGAATAATAGTTGTTCTTTGTCAATTCTTGAGCCCAACTCTATCTCTGCGCCCGCTTCGACTAGTGCGACAGCGATGTTTAGATGGCCATTCACGAACGCTTGAAAGAGTGGAGTGCGGCCGAATCGATCTTTTTCATTGATTTTGGGCTTTTGTTGCAAAAGAAGTCTCGTGCAATCTAGGTATTGTTGTTCGGCTGCGAGATGGAGTGGTGTTGATTTGTTTCTATCTGGTTCGTTCAAGAAGTGTTTCGCGGGCGACTCGAGAAGAAGTTCTAAGACCAGATACGCTTCTTCGTCGTCGTTATTCATGATAGCACAATGAAGTGCTGTTCTCTCTGTTCCTACTTGTTTGAGTAGAAAGTCATGTTCTCTCGTTTTTACAGCTGAGGCAAGACGACCAAGATCGTTCAAAGAAGCCAGAGACCAGATAGGCAGTTCTTCTAATCTAGTACTCTGCGCTTCATCCACAACGCGGTTGGTACCCTTTTGGCAGCAGAGGTCCATGAGATCCGTATTTCCATATTGCCATGCCGCAGTAAATGGCGTTCGTTGAGCAGAATCATTAATAGATGAATCCGCTCCAAGTTGTATCAGAGTGTCAGCGGCGTCGAACTGAGAGAATTCGCAAGCTCGATGAAGAGGTGTCATGCCGTACTTGTCTCGAGAGTTGATATTCACACCATGACTTTCCAATTTTCTGATCATAGCAATCTGACCTTTCTCGGCGGCTCGATGTATTGATGTGCGTCCCTCCTCATCTTCAATGAGAAGATCCGTATGATGCTTAATAAGAATTTCGAGAACTGCAGCATGACCTCGCTCGACCGCTCTCAAAGCAGCAGTCCCTCCTCTATTATCTCGCAGATCTACAGCCGCACAATGAGCCAACAGACATATCACCATACGCTCTTTTCCTTGTTCGACTGCTAATGCTAATGTTGATCGGCCACCGACTCTCTCTACGGTATTCACATCCACATCTCTGCATCTCAGAATGGCTTCGAAGAGATTTTGAGAATTCTCCCATGTCGCAAGAGACAAAGCAGTGTATCCATCTTGGTCCATAAGATTGATCTCAATATCATGGTGTTTTAGCAAAGCGTGAGCCATCTGCTCCGAATCCTTTCCACCACGTACAGCCATCATGAGCGGTGTTCGGTTATTACCCCTTGTGTAAGTCGAGTTGACATCTATGTTTTGACCAAGAAGTTTAGTATCCAACAGAAGGTCTACCATATGACTGTGTTTGTGAATGATAGCTTCATGCAAGGCAGAGCGTCCACGAGAAGATTTCATGTTGATTGACGCCCCTAAAGATAGAAGCGAGCTAGCAACTTCAAGATTTCCCCGTCTACAGGCATACATCAGCGCGCTTTGATTAAATGTTGGTTCACGCACATCAACATTGAGTATGGCAAAAAGGGCCGGAATCAGTGCCGAAAGATTAAACCATGCGCAAATGTGGAGAGCATGTATGTTTCTTCTGATGTCCCATTTTTGGTGTTGTTGTGTCTTCGTCTCCCAAGCGGCTTGTATGTACGCTTCTCTCCTTGAATCATCCCGAAGAAATTTCGTTGCTGCTGCAGCCACATGTTTATCTCCAGATTCTCGCACGTGGTCGCCCCAGTTATTGACAGCGTACGAAAGAAAAATGTATTTGTTCTCTCTTTCGGGAAACTCGTTTGGTTCACAAGTGCTAGAGAGGCCTACAAAGTTGAGATAGGTCAGACAAATGCGGGCGATTGTAGATTCTCCATCCGGAAACCATTTTCCCCGGGTCTGGTCGAAATACTCATATAAAGTACGGTCATCAAATCTCACAATTTCTCCACAATCTCGGCCGATTGTTATGAAACCCTTCGTCATATTCAGAATATCATTTCTTCGTGCTTCGTTGCCCACATCATAATCCATTTGTCCCTCTCTAACGGCAAGTGCCTGTTGCAATTCTTTGAATCGCAAGTCTCTCTTTGCGTAGTACACAATCGACAAGATCCTTTTCGTGAATTCCTGTTTGGCTGGGCTAAGTTGAGAGATTCTTTCAGAAAGGTCAACATCGTACAAATTATTTATGGTGTCTGAAAGACTGTATCGATCACAGCTCAGGCTCTCAGCTGCGCTTCGAATATCATTCGGTATCCATAGTTCTGATAACGAATTGATATATAATTTGGCAAGTAGAAACTTCCCGTTTGAGCTTTGGACGATTGAGCTTGTAATTGAGCCCAAAAGAGTTTTGTCTTCCGTACATGCCTGTCCTAGAGGAGTCGAAACACTATGAACAGAAGTCATATCTCGGTCAATTCCATCCTCAGGTGGCATTTGTTCTTTGACCTTTGAAGTCACATAAGACGCCAGATCATCCTCTGGAGCACGTATGGTGACTTGAAGTGTATCTGGTGGAGAAAATAGGTGTTGCGGATCGTTGCTGCAAAGTTCCCCTTTGCCTTCACAACTAGCGCATATGTCAAAACGCTGTTCGTCCTGACCACAGTCCTGGCACGCGAAGAAGAACTCCAGGTCTTCATCCCCACATATGTCGCAATTTATAGGTCTTGGCTTTTGATCTTCGTCGCCTCGTGTTGTTGTTAGGAGTCTGATCTTTGAAGACATCTGTCGAAGTCCGTGTTTTATGAAGGTTCTTGTGTCTACAACAGCTGCATCCAGCGAATCTACAACAATGTGTACATGCTTGAATGGGTGCAGTTCGTCCTGTGTAAGTTTTATCAGTATCATAGCGACAAATGATCAGGTGGGGGTCTACATTGAATATTTCTTTTAGCTGGTTCATAGTCGGGAAACCACCATTCTTTTTCGATCTCTGCCATGCATCGTATACAGGCGTCGAATTACAGCTTGCCCCCTTGAACTGGATAATTTGTTTTATCAAACTCCCTATCAAGTTATGTCGATTGTGAGAATCAACAGGAGTCTTGTCAAGATATATGACGAGTACCGGCGTGAGTCGGTTTTGTGACTTCAAATAGTCAACCACAATCGACGAAAGAACGGTCTATGGCTTAGTCAGAAGGTGAACAATGAGTGTGCTACTGATGCTACACCCAAGTAGAAGGACATTGCTGTGCCAAAAGCCTTTGAACAATCGACTCACGTATACTATGGTCTCAGCTCATAACTGTTGGCCTTCGCAACAATTCATTGTCTTAGGTATCCTAGAACAATTGGTTCATTGCTCTAGAAAACCTAAAGTTATGATATCTTACATCTGTACGCCAAAGAGAATATTCATCAGCTTACCTTTCCGGTTCCCATTTCGCCATAACAAGGCAGGGTATTTATGAGACCATCTTTCCATGCCTGGAATTGCGGAAGGTCTAGAAACCACTGTCCCGTCTTCGGAGCAGCGTATTTGTGGATCTCGCTTTGACGGGCGAGGAAATCCAGAGGAGATAGCCTGTATGTTTTCAAAATTAGTATCTTAATCTTTGTGGAGTAGGAGTCCCAATGATTGGTATATGCATTCACCAAGCCCGAGGTTGGGTTTTCCAGACAAGACTGTGCTACTTACCACTTTTCGATTTCCCTCTGCTCTTCTTCTCCTCTCTTTGTTTCGGAATCGTGTAGCAGCTTTTTCGTATTTTTATCCGTCTCTCTCGCATATTTGATCTCGACAATATTCAAGAATGTGTTTATGCTTTGACAATATGTATTAATAACATCGAAATATTTCTCCAAATCGTTCTTTTCTGAGTGCCATTTCACATCTTGCTTCCGGAAATTCTTGATCACTCGCATGAATTTCGGTCCTTTTTTCACGTTTCTCTTTTGGCCTTTCGCTTTCAAAATTTCAGACATCACACGCATCGTCTTCACTAAGCCGACAAGTGAGGACGTTGGATCCTTGAGACATTCTCTCAACCAGGCTTCGGCAGGATGATCTGAGCCCAATGCTAATTCATTGAGGGCTTTCGATACTATTTCTACGCGGTCTAATCGACAGCGAAATTCCTCTCTTTCTTCTCCGGCATTGATGACATCGTCTGCGTATCGTTTGAACTCCTTCAGAGCGTCAAAAATTGCAATACTGCTCGCTATGACGGAGAGAGGATCGGACATCTTAATTTCCTCTTGGAACTTAAATCAAAGATACGGACGAAGCAATGGCCTACGTGGCTTCATTCGATCACTTGCGGCATCTGTGGGAGTTTGAGGAGCTTTGGAATAGTACCGGACTCTGTTCGTTGAGGCTCAAAGCACGAAGTGAAGGGTGATTAGGTACCCCACCCAAATAAAGTAAAGTATTTGTTTTTCATCTGGATAGATATCCCACTAGTTTCGGGCCCCCATGTCAAGATCAGCGTCAGCGTGGCACAGTTGAAGGGCGTACTTCATTTGATTCAGGTAGAGCGGCGTTAGTGATTAGTCTAAACTACTCGAGTATTCGTTGACAAAATCGGGCTTCGGGTTGATTGGTTCAGGCTAGGCCCGCCGCTTTTTGTTTTCTTCTTCGAAGGATGGACTCACATGCGCCTCAGCGGTTGCAGTGCAGTATGAGACGAGCTGCCCGCATTGGAGATAACAGCTCCTATTGTTTTGCATAATTGCTTTCCCAGAAATATCTTTTTCATCTTCCCGAAATATCAACGTCGATATGATTGGTTATCTATACGAGGATGAAATTTTGTGTTATGGATCGAGCTTATGTGTGGCCAAAACCCACTTTGTGATTTCCCCTCGTTATTTACAAACTCCGACAACTTTATTTCAACCTCATTCTTCTCTCTTTGTCTTTCACAGCTCCAGCCCCATCTACTTCAAGTTCCAATTCTTTTACAATGGGATAGGAGGGAAATTTCAGGCAAGCATCTCGTGTTCATGGATTGCATAACGTGAGATTTTGGTCTGCGGCACAATTATAAAAGTGGAGAATTGCTACATCTACCGGTCAAGATTCTTTTGGCCCCCATGGTTGCTGGCCAAGATACCGAGTACGGTTTGTATTTGCAGCATGATATCCCACAAACTCTTTTCCCCATAGTTCTGCTTTTGTGCAAAAGGTATCTGCAACAGCGGTAAGAGACGTGGTTGTGAGTCTGTACAAACGTCTATTAGAATAATATTGTCCTAAAAGTTTCACAAGTTAAATAGCTATGCTGAGTTATATAAAGTGTTTGTGATTATTATTGGCGCTTACATTTTATTGACCTAGGTATACTAAGCCTAAGACAATTGCTTTGCCCCTGCTAAAAGCTTAGTATAATACAGTACTAACCGGGTATCTTGCATGCAAGGGGCAAGTCTTCCAGACGCCATCCCAGTCTCAGACTTGAAAGGAGTGTTTGAGCATGGAAGCCTGCCGTAATCTCCCTTTTAGGTCTTCATATCCACTAGCGCTGATTCTGTATCCACATGTAATCCTTCCCATAGCTTCAGCCTCTCAGTGTTGAAATTGTACAGTACATATCACATCATGGGCTGTTCTGTAGTCTCCGCTGGACACTTGGAGGGTATGAATGAGAGAGAATATTCCATCTCGTTTGGTCTGTTTGTTCAATATCATCGGCCGACTTCAACAATAGGATAACATGTTACAACTTTCTCTTTTACCGGCTTGTGTCCGGGTCCTTTTCTTAGGATTGGTAGCGAGTAGCTTTACAAACGCTGCACCCTCCCCCGGAAAAAGGTCTACAAGAGTGACTGATTCGTCATGTGGAATACTCATGGATGATATGAAAGTAAACGGAAGTAGGTGTTTCTGCCCCAAAGTTCCTGACTTAAGCTGATCTTTGATGGTAGCAACAATATTCAAAGCAAAAGCAGTGTACGACTGTTGGGTATCAGTTCCATTCAATCCAGCCGTAGCGACCAGATTTCTGTCGTATCTCCACGACACCATACAGTTTCAATCGACCCTCAACTATCTCAAAGACCCGCCTACTGGGTATCAGCAGCCAGCAGTTGATCTTAATGCGGGCTTACAAACCATTCAATATAAAATCAATTCTGGAACCTACAAGAATGAGTATGAGTTTGAAGTTGCTGTGCAACAGCTTTTGTTTGCCGCTCATGACGATCATCTTGATCTTGTGTGGGGCATTTTTGGTGCTTTCTCGTTCGGTGCTCCATATGATATTGTTTCCGTCTCGCGCGATGGTCTCGAATTGCCTAAGATTTACTTTCTAAGTAAGTGCAAGCACAAATATCTTCCTCTACACCGTCCATTCAGTTCCAGCTAACATCAACAAGATGATATCATAGCATATCAAAAAGGAGAAACACCCTTTCCATCGGCAATCTCCAAAATGAACGAAATTAACACTGTTGATTATCTACGAGCTTTTGCCAAACAAAATGCATTGGGCTCTCTCGAGCCACACTCTGAATTCAACCAGGTGATGGCCAGTCCGTCCCTTGATATACAAGGCCTTTCTAGTATCTGGACGGGAGACGCAACATTCTATCCAGGCGAGTCACTGACCTTTACTCAAGAAGATGGAAAGCAAGTAGGACCCGAGCCATGGCTGGCAGTATATAACGGACCAGGTGAAACTGGCCCATTGGAAACAGGTACGTACACAGTGGACTTGGGCGATCCCTGAGCTAATCCTTGGTCAATAAGGGGGTGATTTCTACAACTTCTTTGTTCTTGGAAACTACCCTGCTTCTTTCCGACCTTTCGCAGATTACTACGATGATGCCATACCTACAGCCGAACAAGAAGTGGGCGACGATGAGCCGACCTCATCAATAAGCAGTGGTCCTGCCTCAACTACAGCAACATCAGAACCAACTTCAACTGGTTGGGATCATGCGGCTTATCCCGATGCCGCCAATGTTGCGCAAGATGACTTTGGGACTTATGGAGGAGGTTCTATTTCCGGATATTTCATCAAGAAATCCTCGATAGCCGTCCTTAGCATTCCAACTTTCAGTGCCTCTGGTGATGACATTGACACCTTCACCGATACAATCAGCGCCTTTCTAAAGAAGAGTAAAGCAGCAGGGATGAAAAAAGTTGTAATTGACCTGCAACAGAATTATGGAGGAGGTTAGTATTCATATTCTCCATGTGCAACTTCGTTGGCTGGATCTAAGAGCCTCTCACAACTTATACAGTCCCCGAGAAGTATGCTAACACACAACATCCTACAGATATCCTTCTTGCATACGATGTATTTAAGCAATTTTTCCCTCGAGTCGACCTATATGGAGGAAGTAGACTGCGTGCCCATCCACCAGCAGACATTATGGGCAAATCGATATCTACATACTTCGAAACGCTTGGCCCAGATGACGACGATTACATCTCATTGTTTACAAATGAATGGGTATCGATAAACCGAGTGAACGATAATACTAATCGTAACTTCACGTCATGGTCTGAGTTCTTTGGACCTAATCAGAAAAGTAAAGATGCTTTTACCACACCAGTAAGAACCGTTTGGGTTTCAACATATGATGCCTCATGACTAATAAAGAACAGCAACGATATAATCTCTCCAGCCATCTCTTCAACACCCTATACGTAGGAAGTTCAAACGAAGAATTTTCCCTTCATGGTTTCGATAAACAATCAACGTCGGAGGCCCAACCTTATACTGCCAAGGATATCATCATTCTCAGCGACTCTTTATGTTCTTCAACCTGTGCAATATTCATGGAGATGATGCACCACGACGCAGGTGTTCGAACTGTCGTAGCTGGAGGACTGCCCATCAACGGACCTATGCAAGCTCCAAGGTACCTACGCACTCCCACTTTCCTGCTAATACTAGTACTAACAACCATTAGTCTGACCCGCGGAGCTCGCTTCTACGATATCAAGGATAATCTCGATCAAAATATCAACTACGCAGAAGCTCTTCTGAAGTATTTTAAAAAGCCAGGGGGCAACTTCCTTCCCAACCGTACCGCCGCATTAGACGTCGTAGTCAATTCCGGTAGTATCAATTTACGCGACCAAATTCGAAAAGGCGGAGATATTCCCGTCCAATTCTCTTACGAAGCTGCGGACTGTCGTATATATTTCACCCCTGCCACGGTGTGGAATTACACCGCACTCTGGCAATACGCCGCAGATGCAATTTGGACCGACCCAAAGCTCTGTATCCAGGGCTCCACAGGGCATTCAAATATAAACAACACGAAAACGGCTGCACCCGCAGACACTGCACTCCTCACTTCAAGCGCTACGGAGGTACAAGCCTCTGAGGTACAATTGGGAGAAGCAATCATGTCAGTGATATCCTCTGCGCCAAATCTCGGGGAAATAGGCGAAGCAAAGAGCGGAGCCGATTACTCCACGACCGCAATAGAAGATTTCCTCGACAAACCATGCGCAAACTTCTCCAAAGGATGTCCCAAATCGAGCTTCTGGTGTCTCAAGTCATACCTGGCTTGTAACAAGGTTGGGAAGGCGGTCACTACACCTTCGTGTGTCATACTTTGCAAGCCGAATAATTTGGGAAGAGATTGTCCCAGTAAAAACTGTCAGGCTATCAAGCTGGATGATACTGCTGCATCCAAAACTGCTGTGCACAATGGTAGTGGATACTGTGTCCCGAAACCGCCGTCCTGTAAGAAAAGTTCAAAGAAAAAGATTTCAGGAGCGGACACACCTCCTGCTCCTCCATAGGGTCATTTATATGCAAGCAGGAGAGGGATCCGACTGAAAGGCTGCAGAGTAAGGATAGTGTAGTAGATTAGTAATATTGTAAAGAAATATCGTAACAAGAAAGATATCATAAAGTTCCCAGCGACTTGATTCCGATCGATAAAAGATACCCTGGGACCGTTAAGGGCTAGTAGAAATAGTTGAAGAAGTAAATGTAAAAAACCCGGTCATTACTCTGTACAGTACATACACGCCAGATTATCATGCAACAAACCCACAAGGTCATTAACCCTCAGGACAGACAAAAGATATCTCAAAAAGAAAGATCCAAATTCAACCTCCTACTCTAGATCTCTGAGATTGCGAAATAATATGGAGTGAATCTTTAGTACACAGCCAAGCGAGGAAAATTAATGGGAAATGATTCTTTGATTTTCTCGATTTATTGGATAATTTGTTCTCAGCATACAGCAAAGAGAAGCCAGGCACTAAGGACGGATATGCAAACGAATCATTGGTACTCTGTCCGTCTATTTGGAAAGGGATACCGATTGGTTTTGGCAGATTGTTCTCTTCGAAGCGGAGGGCTTCCTACTTAACGTTGTAAGGTGCTGGAAAGAAAGCTGGCAAAACATAGGGAGGGGATAAGGAATAGACTCAATCCACCCGAAAGTCGGCGCGACAGGCAGCTGCAGCAACCCCACACAAGCAATATCCTGAGATGCGGTCAAGGTCAAGGCAGAAGGATAATGATGCCAAACTCCGTAGTTTCGGTCCATCAACCACATAAACAATGCACTTTGTATCACAATCCACGATCGGAAATGTAACACATCAAACAATGTAAACTGGCAATCGGCAACCCAACAACTCACTCTTCGGGATCTGGACGTCCTTCTTGCTGAAATCATGGAGCATCAACCAACACAACATTCTTAGGACGAGCATACACCATATGCTTTTCCTCTCATTTGTGATATCAGGTGGCAGGTTATCCCCTGAATGGCGTTGTTCGGATGCTTCTGATCCATCTGACCACAGCTGGCGCTCTCCAGATTTGACGACCGAACTGCGGATAACTTCAAAGTATATGCGTATGAACTCCTTCTCCCGATCTGTTGGTCGGGTGTGGTTCAACGTGTCAAATTCGGAGTCTCCGTCGGCACCATTCTGGTTACTTTTGCACAGAACGACCTGGATATGGCGCCATAAGACATCAATAATTCTTGACTGAGGGGTATGATCGTCTAACAAGCAGCTATCAATCTTGTTGATCGCTTCATGCAAGGCATCGAGCAGCATGGGAGACAAACTATCGTCTTTCTGGCTAGCATTTTCTGCTTCAATTCTTTCCAGCAGTCGAACAAGCACGCCATTCAAGACGGTATTGGTCTCTTTCCGAAGTCGATGATGGAAGGCCGTCAAAAGTTCCCGAAGAGAAAACGATTTTCCGTTCCAATGAAAGACCGTTGGATTTGGAAGCATCCGGAAACAAGATCCTTTGATATGAAGAGGTTTTGCAAGCATGCCCATAATTTCGAAAGGAATATGGAATAAATGCTTGGTTTTGCTTCTCTCATCTAAGAAATGTTGGACCGTTGTAGTATCGCAACCAATGAGAAAAAGTGTCTCTGCAATCTCATGCCTGCTCCCGAGTTGAAGTGTTGGCATATCCCCTTGCTTCATCTTGTCGAGAATCGGAGGAGCTTCCAGAGCACCCGAAGGGTTAAATCTGAAGATAGTAGGTACAAACCCAAAACAAAGCTCCTTCACCTCATCTAATGGATGAGCCGGTTCTCTTCAAACTTCTGTCGTCCAGTTCTATCAAATGTGAAGACAATACCTAAACTGTTTGTGTTGCTCCCAGAAAGAATGTAGCCATTGCCTTCGGCGCGATATTGGTGCCATTTGCGATCAAACTCTTGCCAATATATTCCGAGCGCGGCAGCAATTTCGACAATATGAGAGATTGTGCTCGTGGCGTAGGGTTTCTTGATATCTTGCATAGCATCCCAGGATCGGGTCTTGGGTTGGACAGCGACAGCAAAAGTGGAAACGTAATCAGGTAGCTTTGTACGACCTGTAGTGCTCCATTGTAAATTCTCCCAATTTCTGCTTTCCCTCTCCATTTTCTGTACCGCAGAAAGAAGATTCAACCAGCTCGCCCGCTCATTGTCTGCCGTGCGGACATCCTCTCGAAGTGCTATGATATTTGATGTCTCAATATCCGGTAACATTGTCCGTGTTTGCATGTAGGATATGTTGGTGCCGTTGCAGTAAAAGAGGTACCGTTTTTTTACAGGTTTGTTCTTACTTGTCAGAGGGGCAACGAACAGGACGGGTGCTTCGAATTGTACTTCGAATCTGAGCTCGGATGGTCTAAATACCCGTTTCGTAGTATTTGCCCACAGCCCAATAACCTTTCCACTGCAGCTCGAATATCCAGTAGCACTAGCGAAGTATTGCTGTAGAACCTGAAGGGTTGTTGCAACCAGAGCCGTTATTGAGATCACTAGGGCCACAATGGAAGTTATGGCAGCAACATCGAGAGGTTTGGAGAGAGTATTGGTCTGGGCGTCCATATCGAAGAAGTTTGGGCCACTTTCTGGCAACGCATTTGCGGCTTGGGTGGAATTGATTTTGCCATCTTCAGATTCATATACTGGCTATGAGCTTGAACTTTGAATGCCGTATGAATGACTGCAGAGAAGAGAAATCAAAATTGTGTCGTGACAGCTTGGAGAGCTCGAGGAGTTGGCAGAAAGTGCGGGGTTCCAAGGGATTTACCTAAGCCGTAGAGTAGCCGATTAAGGGGAACCTGCAGGAACCTCCAACGTTGATTCTTGAAATCTGCAAAATGCAATCACCGCATACATAAATACTTTCCAGTCATAACCTTTCTGATGATCTGTGATCTCTGTCCTTGGCATCTTCTAAAATCTTTGCCTGTCCCTTTCAAAATTCTTCTTGCTTTCTCAACGCGTTTACCTGTTCCCTCTTCTGTACTTGCCACCAGTCCGACATCTTTTGATATGGAAATGGTGATTTCACAGAATGCGAGGCACACTTGGAGAGCCCAGGCAGATACGTCTACGACAGCCATTGACTCCACATCCAACTAGAGTCGGGCTCACATGAAAACTGAATCTACCTGTCAAAAGATGAAGGATTCCTGTGCAACTTTGTGAATCGCTCATCTATCCAAGTTCTTCAAACTTTCAACTCTCTGCGATTCACTTCTTGATGAGACGCTGTGTTTATCTCGAGTTCTCGACTACCGCCATCTTTATCTACAGTGAAAACCAAAATCAAAAAAAAAATCAAAAAACAAGCGGGTGACAATTCCAAGCTATGACAGGCCACCCGTGCCCGACTGACAGCTGAGTTGTGATCCGAAGAGGCGCATTTGGCAAGGCTTTCCACCCGGCAAACTTCAGCCGCAATACCTACAGCAAATCATACACTTCTGCTCCAGATATTTCTGGACTCAATGTCACTCTCGTGGCGCACATGGAATAATCTCGTTGGTTGTTTGGAAAACAATTTCCTTGGATTCAGAATGTGTAGCGAGACGCGTCTTTCTTTGGCAAGTTCGTAAGTTACATGCAACGACCTGCGCCGCATGTCTTGAAGTACGAATGCTCTTTGGGAGCAATTGACTCATGAAATCGGCCTACTGTCATTTGTGTTGGTGTTTCTTTTATATACCACTTTCCCAACTCTTGTCGTGAGCTCTTGGTCATCTCCTTCGCGTCGTTGAACTCCCCCAAAGCCAAGATCCTGTGATAATTTCCATCGTGATGTCTCACAGAATGTCTGTCGCTCTGTCGATTCTTTTTCAAGTCCTGGTTGTCAACGCCGCTGGTGTTGCTGATGTTCTCCTTCGAGATGTGCTTCTTCCCCGTTCACCAGCAGGCGCCTTGATTGGGAATGCCGTAGGAATCTTCGATGGAAGTCCAATCGTGCAAGTCCGAGCACTACCCTCTGCTTGCAACTATGTTTACAGTGCTATCGGTTACTGTTCTTCTGTAAGTCCTGGTTGGATCTCGGCACCAACAAAAACACAAGCAACGTGTTTGTGTTACAGCTCCACGAGTTGGATCCCAAGCGTTTTTGACAATTCCGTATCCTCTTGTACGTATTCATCGGTGTGGTAAACATAACGAAAGTGCTGATAGCATCTAGGCGCACAATATGTCAAAACAGTAGATCCACAAGACTACTCAGTTATCGCCAATCTCGGTGGATTCTGTTCCAGCGCTGGCAACGTTCGAGGTAACAACATCGCTACAAGCAGCAGAACTCCAACAAGTCCCACAGCAGCATCAACAACCGCTGCACTCTCCGCATTATCTCCATCACCAACCATCACCCCCGGACCCACAACCGCCAGACCCCCCCTAAACGCCGCTCCCGGCTGCTCCACCGTCTCCCGCATCCTCAACAGCTGCAGCTCCCTCACAAAAGGCTTCACCGACCTCCCAGCCCGCAGCCAAGCCTCCTGCCTCTGCTACACCTCCTCCACCTACGCACCGGGGAACTTCGACGACAATGTCCAAACCTGCGCCAGCTTCGTCTCCACCGCGACCCCTACGGCGTATCCCGTTTTCTCCGCGCTGCAAAACTTTTGCGGCGATGAAGGCGATGTTCGTGCGGGCATAGTAAGTGGAAGTGCAAGTGGTAGTGCCAGACAGACGACTGCTGTATTGAGTGGTGCTGGGATCTCGGCTTTGAATGACGGGGGAGGGGGACCTACAGATCCGGGTGTTGCTACGACTGTAGCTCCCACGATAGCTCCTCCTCCAAATAATGGACCTGTAACGGTTACTGGGGGATTGCCGATTCCTACGGTGCTTGGATCGGGTGCGGGGCGGGAAGTGTCAGGGTGGAGTAATATGGTTTTGGGGATGGGATCTGTCGCCGTGTCTGTTTTTCTTTTCCTGTGAGGAGCTTTATGAATTGTATCTTTCATCTCTTGGCGTTGAATATCTTGGACCTCGATGTTGGTATCCAGCTTAGGTATCCTGAATGGATATCCCTTTCCTTTTTGTAGCATCTAGCTAAGCCTCTATAGAGCATTTCTAACATAATAAGACAACAAACCTCCACCCCTATGATTCCAAGCCGCCCACTTGACGAAAGACCTCTAAACATTCCTAATACCTAAATGACCACATAGCGCCCTCAACGATGCCAGGAAAGCTAAAAGTCAACTTCCATACATCCCGCAAACACCATGAGTACAAGGAATAATCACCAATAGCAAGTATCTCCCAGTGCCTTCGTGGTAGGTAATAAGGACAGAAAGCACTACACTCAATTGGAGCCCCTCGCTTACCAAACTCTAAATGGTTTGTCATATAGTAGCGCGTTAAGGGGTTCGGGCACGGTAAGCGAGAAGGGAAATACAGCCATTCAGCTTCTGGCCCATAAAGGGGAGCAGTTTACACGATAATATAGGATCATTCACCGCATTCTCACACTCATTCCGAAATAGATGTTCGTACAGAAAGAACTTTTCATAACATCATCAACTCATCTGTAAAAGAAGCCAAAATTCATGATTCCCAATCCAACCCAACCCAACCTCATGAAGCATTCAACATCATCTTCATCCAGATATACGCGCAACTCAAAAGTCCTGAACCCATATGTACTATGTACAACAGCATCACAATCAGAACTTCCTCTTTTTCTTCGCAGGCGGAGCTTTCGCCTTAGCCTCCAACTGCCTCTTAATCTCCAACCTCTTCTTATCCGCACGTTCCTCACTCGTCTCTCTCACCTCGGGAGTTGCCTCTCTTTTGACTCCCGCCACTGGATGACCTCTATCAGGAGTTCCAGTATTTTGAGACGCAGCGGCGGTAGGCGATGAGGCTTCCTTTTTGTGACTTCCAACCTGACCTAGCTTTTTCTTGGCGGGCGTTGTGATTTTAGGACCACTTTCATCCCCGTCCTCGGAATCCGAGGTATTATCTTTGGCAGGAGCTTTCGAACCTCCTATCAGGCCTACCTTACCTTTTTTGTTTCCTCCTACCCTTCCAAGACCTCCTTTACGTTTTGGGGCTGCCGGCGAGGACGGGGCTGATGATGCGGTCTCCGATTCATCATTAATATATGGACCCTTCTTTTGAATCACTTTAGGAGATGTAGGTCCTTCATCTTCCGTGGCAGTTTCGGAAGCTGGTTCTGGTGGAGACGTCGGTGGCAGATCCTCCTGTTCGATTCGTGACTCTGATTTGGCTTCTTTGGACCCAAATTTGCGGAGTGTTTTATTTGGCTTTATTACAGGTTCGTCATCATCCGTTGAACTATTACCAATATTGGCTTTGGAGATCGATGCTTTCTTCCTTCCAACGCCCCCAAGCGTTTTCTTCATTGGCTTGACAGGCTCGTCATCGTCGGTGTTCTGATCACGGGGATTATCTTTAACATTGGTTTCTTGCGCTTCTTGAGACTTTCTGGACGGGGGCGGCGAGATTCTCGGTTGTGATATGGGAAAGCTATCGGGTATTTTAGACAGCTGGGAAGGGGCGTCAAGATCATCGTCATCAGAATCGGCTGATGGCTCGGCGGCCTTCTCGGTAGCAGCACGTTGTGCACCATGAGTCTTGAGATGATTGGGTAATTCTTGGGTTTGAAAATCATTGTTGCCGTCCGACGTATCATTCATGTTAGGTGAAAGCTCTCTTTTTGGAGGTTTTGGGGAAGTTTTGAAAGGCGACTTCGACTTGACCTTTGATCTTCCGCGATTTGTCGAGATCTTTCCATTCTCTAAATTTACGGTTGCTCCTCTGATATCTTCCCACCAAGCCTCCTCTTCTTTAGCACCTGCGTTTTCCGAACCAGACTCAATAATGAACCCCTCGTCGCTTCCGTGGCGTCGAAATACTTCTGAAAGGAGAGTCACAGTATCATGTGATAATTCTCTCTTTGAATTACTGTTCCAAGATGCGAGGTTGAATTGCCCTAATCCCTTGACCCGCTCCTCAGCTGTCTTCCGATCAATCTTCCGACCCGATTTCCCCGCAGCCTGAGGAAACACCTCACCCAGTGAGGTGCCCTGGTACTCCAACTTATCAAGCAGCTTCTGTATAACATGATCCTTATCGCGCAGCGCCTCAGCAAGGCTCTTCACATCTTGCATGCGAGCCTGCTGTGCTCCTATTAATGGTAGAACGAATCTAGCTGCATGCTGTGTCTGAGACGCCGCAGAGAGTCGAATCGGCCATTCGAGAGGCATAAGCCCTCCTGGTAAGGGCACCTTGAGATCAAGCGTCATGGGTGGCCGGTCATCGTCGGTATTGATCGTTAAGGCAGCTGTTGTGCCATTGGCCCCCTCCAAACCTAGTTTGATTTTTTCCAGCAAGATACCCAACTGATCTACCGAGCTGGGATCGATACTTGTGCCCTCCTCTTGGCTCCTGCGGATGATTTCACGTTCAGACAGCGATTCGCTCCAGAGATTTGTCAAATCTGTCAGAAGGACTACGTAGGAGTCATTGGATGGAAAGGCGAACGAGATCAGAAGCGGTGGAAGTTGGGAGTTTGCGGGCGGCAACGCTCGGAGAGGCTGCCAGGCCATTTTGGATACTGGCAACCTGCACTTGTCCTGCAGAAATCCGGGCTCAAGTACCGTACCGGTACAGGAATTTTACGACAAGAGTGCGCGAAACGGTCGCGATCGAGAGGCTGCGAATCTTCGGGTACGGCAAGTGCAGGTGAAATGCAATAATTAAGGTCGCGATGACAATTATGATGCTTCGTAAGTCAAGAGGGACTTGTCGGGATACTGCACGTTGTTGTCATATATGTAGAGGTACAATGGGGCTGAATGATGGCTGGTATGAGTACTCGTACCCCGCGAAAGGAGCGTCGCACCAGTCGCGGTTGCCTATCCAAGCGGCTTTGAGGCCCCGCACTTTCAGCTTGCATCTGGAAACCTTCCAAGGTTAAAATCGCGAGGTCACGTGTCCACGCCTTGGAATTTTTCCCAGGGTTGGGCAAGATATTGGCGCGTTCATGAAACCACAGATTGAGTGTAGATGATTTTGAACGCAAAGCATAAGGTAATTGAGGCTTGTAAAAACTACAAGCTGAAAGGATTAAGCTCAATCTTAACGCCAAAATAGATGTATATTTGATTCCTCCATTGTTGTCTTTTGCCTGGAACGAAGAGTTGGAATTTGATAGCGAGAATATATTATATCATCCTGTAAAGGAAATGTGAAATTTGGTGATATTATGGCTTGTAAGCTGGGGCTGTACTTGTCTATTATTTACTCATTACGGATGTCCATACTAAATGAAGTACTAACTTCGTCCGCTATTCAGTAACCCGTTCCGTAGTCTTATTTCGCTGTTCCGTAATCTATATCGATAGTTATATAAGCTAAATCTCGGAATGTTTTTTAACTTTATAGGTTCCCATGTACTTAATCAACTAGAAGTGAAGTCACTTTTCTCCTTATTTAGCTCATCCACTTACTCCTTTTATTGTCATTCCACTCTACGAATCTATCTACCTCTGTCGACCTTAACAGAAAAAGTAATCTTACATAGGATACGAAGGCGCATACATTTTTTGCTACCCACATGGCGGTGACCATATGACATTCAAACTAATTTGTAGTAAAAAGGAACAAAACATAACCTCCCAATAGTGGATCCAATGGATGTCCTTATCACATTCTGGGAATTTCATCGAATTCAGCTAAATCCAATTTTCCTCTCTTTCAATTCACGTTTTTGGCGTGCTGAAGTCTTTTTCTCTTTTCATGACTTTCTTCCTTCCAAAAATGTTTTAGCATGCCGTTTAAGGTTATTTAAGCTCAAGTGAACCTTACCCCAGATTACGTAGGTTCCAAGACTTTGGGTCCCGCTTCAGGCCACCAACAACTGAAAGCCCTTAATATCTGGTCTTCAACGGCACCAGAGCACGGGAGTTTTGGTAGGCCTTGGTAAGTCTTGGTTTTTTCTTGTTCTCTTCCTCCTCTTAAACAAACGATTGTGTTTCTGGGGGCAGCACATAAGGAATACAGATAAACCTGGCTATAAGGATACTGGATATAAGGATAACCTCGGTTATATCCTTAAATTTTGGGTCCCGATTTTTTTAGGTGTATATACTAAGGATACCTCCGTATAAGGATAATCCTTAGTTTTTTAGGACCTAAAATCTTTTTAGCACCTAAAATACCCTTACTTATATCCTTAGAAGTTTTTTAATCCTCGGAAATTTAGTAATTCTATATACATTCTCTATATTTTTAAGTATAAAACTAGCACTTAGTAATAAGAATTAGTAGATTACCAGCCTTATATATAAATCAGTAAGTACTATATTATATATTCTTAACACTTAAATAAATATTCATATAGTCGCCTATGCCAAGACCCTCGTTATAAGGATAACCTCGGTTATATCCTTACGAAACTTGCCCCCACGAATATCCTTATATCCAGGTTTATCTGTAAACACCGTTTGAATCAAGGGCGAGAGTAGAACGGTGGACATCACGAGCTCTAAGATACCATAAGCAACGAGCTGCGACGAAAGTTCATCTGCGTGGAAGCGTTCCCCGGTTGTCGGTATTATGATTGCGGAGTACATGATGTATGAAGTAAGAGAGACCCTCAGCGAGCGATCTTTTCTTGAGTGAATAAGATGGGTGGACAGTGGACGGAAGTGGAGTCTCCACCTATGTAAGGTACCCTAGGCCTATGGACGGCAGAAGTTTAGTTGTTAACTCACTAACTTTCTTATCTATTTTACAATCCGTCCACAAGAAACTTCATGAGCTCCACGGTTTTCTCTATTCTTGCCCTAGGCCTCGCTTCTTTGGCGAGAGCAAATGATCACGGTTCAACTGTGAGCAGATCTAGAAAAGTCCACGAAAACTAAAACCTGATTAATGCTCCAAAAACAGTACGGCGGTTCTGGTCCTTACCCCATCGTAAATATTCCCTCTTCACTAGTAAAGAGGAACATGAATTGATCTGATTAAATAGTAATACTTTGAAGAACAAAGCATGGTGAACCACACCTTTTACCAACCATTCCAATCAAGGGGAGGAACCGACTCTTTGAAGCCCCCTGTCATCATTTGGGTACTTTTCACTTCTCTCCAGTTTCACAAATCTCTTCAGAATAACCTGCTAATTCCGTTCTAGGGAAATGGAGGCTGCGATAATCTGGGTTTGCCATACCGCGGATTCCTCGGAGAAGTCGCTTCGCATGGAGCTCTAATTATCGCTACGGGCCCAGCGTTTACTGACCCTGAGTTTTTCGTCGACAATGGAGCAAATCCTCAGGCAATGACGAACGCTATTGACTGGGTGATGGAAAACGCTGGGACAGGCAACTACGCACACGTCGATTCTTCCAGAATTGCCGTTTGGGGACACAGCTGTGGTGGGCTCGAAACATACACAGCTGCTTCTCATGATGACCGAGTCAGCCACATGGGAATCTTCAATTCAGGCTACCTTCAGGTGAATTAGACTGTGACAGAGGTACCTAAAATCACCAAACCGGTATTCTATATCCTTGGTGGACCAGATGATATCGCGTATGTGAATGTAAGTCTCAAATTATTTCCGAGTGATAGGTTAGCTGCAGACGTCTGACGTGCTATAGGGGGAGAGTGATTATTCCTATTTGAACTTGACAGTCCCTGCGCTGAAGCTCAATCACAACGAAGGTCATTCCGCCGGTTTTGATAGCCTCAATGCAGGTTCTACGGGAATTGCTGGGACGCACATGCTTCAGGTGGGTAATCTCCTTGTGATCACCTTTTAAGAAAATTGTGCTCAGGAGCCCTCTTGAAAGTCGCATCTTAAACAGGAATAGCAATGCTGACTCTGGGCTTTTCTACAGTGGTTACTACGAGGAAATGAAACTGCAAAAACTTGGTTTACTGATGCCGCTACCGGATGGCAAGCTCCCGGTTCGACGTTCACTGATAATGTACATCAAAATCTGGATAAAATTCTCGTCACTCCGATTCAGTAAATTGGTAAATCTCCGCAGCTTCACTTCAGTGTTATGGAATGATCAGGACCAAAAAAGTAGCAATCATAAAAAGTTTCTTCATCCACTATTTGCATTTTATACCGTTCTTCAGGGCATGTAGGCTACCGTAACCGTAATTTCGTCGAATTGATCAATACTACGATCATTTGATCAATTCATACACTTGATAGAATAGAACGATTAGCTGAGAATACTGTACATCATAAGAATTGTTATACAAATTCATTCTCATGTGGCCCCAGTTATTTTTCCCCGCTAAATGAGTTCAATGTTACCTCGTCTTTGGTATCAAGCTTCATTTGCTATATGAGATAGCTTACTAGTTGTATTCAATGAACCTATCCAACTCAATGCGTTGACATCAATTGGCACAGTATAGTTTTAACTGCTGCAGCGGATATGACTAATTAATGAGAATGTCTCTGATGATTTAAAGTAATTCATTCTTCTACTATCTTTAGAATTTTCAAACGCTCTACATAAAATTCACTAACAAGAATCTCTGCCGCTTTTGGTATTCTCCGGGAGCATGACATCCAATGCCGCTTTTCGCCTTCTCGCTTAAATCAAAACAGCCACATCAACAACCAAAAAAGATCAAAAACCATAACTTGGCTAGAATCAAAGAAATAAAAACGCGAAAAACGCAAAAAAAGAAGCAGACAGACCGATGCAGCTTGAGGTCCTGGGAGCCATCCTCTCCTCTCTCGTTCTTTCCCGCTCATACAAGACAAGTCCCCCCCTGCAGCTAAACTTCGACGGAGGCCTACATACGATCTTCCACTGGGCTAAGGAATGGTTTTTCTTGAAGACTGTTTTGCTTATTTCAACAGAAGGGTGCTGCGTGGAGCGCGACTGGGATTCCTTTGTTTGGGTGGGGCGGCGACAGACGCGGACCTGACCAAGCGACACGCCTCAGGCTGATACAGAAGCAGAGATTGGCATAATTGGAAACGGGATCCTCCTCCTCAATCTTGATGCGATCTCAACATAGTCCTTTTCATTTTCTGACGTAGTAATACCATGTCGAATAAAAAAGTCAATCATGACAAGAACACAATTTGGCTTGAACTCTTCCCGGAACATTGCATCTTTCACTTCCTCCACAGTCATCAAGTTGAACTCGGCAACTTCCGTATCTTTCGGAACTGGAGTCACTGTTTCTGGTAGCTCGATATCGAACACGTAGAGGATGTCTGGATGGATGGTACCCTCCTGTTTGTTTTCGGTCACATATGTAATGACCCCCGTAGACTGCATATTGTCTGCGACAAAACTGCGTGAGAGAGATGCTTCCTCGTCCGCCTCTTGCAACATACACTCTAAAGGTGAATGCTCCGCCTTGACACCTCCCCCAACAGTGGTATCCAGCATGTTTGGATATGTATGCATTTTTGCACTTCGACGAGCGACCCAAACTTTGATGTCATTTGGGGTTCGAACATATGCTGTGAGATGCGATCCACGAGAAGCAATTCCGAACAATGACGATGAAGACCGCAATAGACATGTAAACTTGTTGGCTCCGAGAATTTTGTACATTTCTGTGTGTGTGGGTTTTATTTGGGGGAAGAGGTTCTTGTCGATTGCCTTCTTGATGGTTTCTTCAAATGCATTGTTGCAAGCATTTGTCGTGTCGGAGCCATTGGATGAATCATTCAATCGGACTGTTTTCAAGCCGTGATTAACATTAAAGTTGTCGGTCCAAGGCATTCTTGAAACTGTTGAAGGCAGCATAAACCCATGTGAGCGATCATCTTCGGGCAGAAGCAGTCTATATAAGTTTCCGTAATCGAAATCGTATGGAACACTACAAGATCATTTAAAATATAGCGAAATAGACAGCCTGCATAACTTACTTATCTGCTAGATCTATAAGCTCAAGGAATGTTGTCTTGGGATTTGTGTTCGCCATGATACCGACTTTGTTCAATTCCAAAAGGGTTCTGGAATAGGAAAAGATTTCCTCCAACGTTATATCAGAAAATAAGCAATTTGATTGCTAGCTCACAGTCAACCAACGGGCAATACAGTCGATGTTGAGGGACGTTGGACTCGCGGTGGTCGGAGTCATAAGCAGTCCCACTTCACCCCGTTTGCCTATTGGATGGAATTACTGAGTCACGTTTTACCTACAAAATTAAATATTGAGTATTAAAGGAAAATGGGGCTTCAATTATTGATGTGTGTGGAGATTTCGGGAATGGTATTGATTGAGAATAACGATATACACAATGTTCCCCAGCTTTGCGGTCGATTCCCTTCACGTGACCCTGATCATAGATGGTAAAAGGATGTAGAAACAATGCAAGTGGTTCATTTTTGTATACTTGTACTTGCTCACCCGGTGTTTTGATATGAAAGTTATCCATCAACCGATCTCGCGCCTTATATTTTCGCATCCGTAATAGTTGTTTTTTTAGGCCAAGTAAATAAAACATAATATTTCATGCGCACAATAAGATTTTAAGCTTGGTCATCCCATAAGCATGCCATTATCTGCACAATACCATGACAATAACCCTCAGTCCCGCTAAAATCATCTCAGGCGCAGCCTAGTTTAATGATTATACCGCCACTTCCACACCTGCATGCTCCTGTATGATTCATATCACGCAGCGCGAATTCAGACAAAGATGCAGCTCATACGAGAACCACGTCTGGTTGGTCACGAAGATTCCAGAAATTGGAGCGAGGACATGAAAGAAACAATCCGAAATGAAAGCTAGAAGCAAGAAGTGGTAAAATACACCGATAAGAACTTCAAGCGTGGTCCAATATGCAGTGCCAGTGGCAGTATCTTTAGGTTGTGCCTCAATTGAAATTGACTGAAATTATAGATCTCGGCGATAAATCTGCTATACCTTGTACAATTCTTAGAAGCGGAAGCTTGACATCTAATACTGTGGTACCGCGCATCCTAGATTGGCCGCAGTCTCGAATTCAATAGAGAATATTCCGAAAGAAATTTACGATCTTTGAAAACAGCAGACTTCTACGTTTCAGGTCAAACTATTTTATTGGTTACTTTGCCTTTGGTATTGTTACTGTAGTCCAAATTCAGGAGATGAGATGTCAACGTTGAACTTCTCGCTTAGATTTTCTAAATCACGTGCGCATGGGAGATCATCCATGGATAGTGTAGGTTCACAGCTGAATGCTTTCTGAATGGATGTCTGAATCGCATCTAGCTTTTCTCCGAACTGAACCATTCAAAACAAATGATTGAGAGCCTGGTCTCTCAGTCTCCCACCCCTACAAAGCAGGGCAAGTCGTCCAAGAGACGTAAATACCGAATACGGAGGAGCAGCTTAACCCTAAGCCGGATTTCAATAACCCGAAAACAAGGTTCACGTAGAGAATTATGGAACATCTAATTCAATGCTTCAGCAGCAAATCTGGAAGGAGTAAACTCAGTTCGCTATAGAAATAGCGCAATGAACGTTGGGGAAATCTTTCACCTGGGACGTATTTGGACAATCTTGAGTTTTTGTTCCTCAGATTATGTTTGCGCGTTACAATAATACATATGGGTCGTCCTCCACTTACTGGACTTTCTCCATTAAATTATTCGGGAGTCACTGAAGTGGCTATTTGAGAAACTCATGATGAGGAGGACGGGGTTGACTACTCGATTATAATTTATATGGGAGCTAAATTATTCTAGATCTGACTTCTCAGTAGGATATAGAAAGATACGGGAAGAACATTATCTTATCGAGCTTTTGAGAAGAATGTTCCTTCTTTCACTTGCTCCTCGTACTCATCTCGTGAGATATAAAAGCAAAGTGTCCCATCCCGCTCACCATTCTCATACCCTGGTTCCTCGTGCCATCTAAAATGATCCCGCATTGTGTTGAGTGAGCTTTCATCCTCAATTTTAAACCTGCATTCCACAGTGTCAACATAGAACGGATTCCCTTGTATTCCATTTTCCTTGTTGTAGTACTCGTTGAATGCAAATTCCGTGACAAGCCTTATGCATATCATTGAGCCACGCTTCTCCAACTCTTCGCGTCCTCCAAAATTCAAAGTTTCCCCAACATTCACAATGAATTTGATCCATCTGGGCTGTTGACGGTTTGGCCGCCAGTCCCAACGGCATCCCAGGATCCCAAAAGTTCCAATTTTCTCCCCCGACGCCAGCGCAGCAATAAATAGAAGTGATTTTGCGAATCCACGAAAGTTTTCTGGTTCATTCTGGGCTTGCATGTATTCTGCTACTAATCGGGACAAGAAGTCAACCAAGTTGATGTCATTTGGATTTGTTGCACGCTCACGCCATGGGATGCCCGACCGATCCCAAAATCTCGCGAGCCATTCAGACTCGTCCTGTCTCGGAAATCGAAGAACTATGAGGATTCCGGGGTCATCTGAGACGAGTTCGATATCTTTGAATGTTTTTGAGGCCATGGCAAGTTCAACATCTGCCACTATGATGCTAAGGGAAGCCAAAATTTCTGATAAGTATCACATAGAAGGACTTGAAAAATAGGGGCGAGATAAAGTTACGATCCCATTTTATAGCTATGAATATCTTCTTTCATGAATGTAATATTCCAACCAACAGATAGAATGGAGCTTGAAATCTTGAAGTAAATCAAGAATGCTTTTGAGAGCTACAGCATCAGAGCAGCCGCTTGTTGTTTTCAATCTTACCGAAGCTAATAATATGGGACAATGAGTCTTTCAGGAACCCAAATTGAAGTTACTGTTCAATTCTAATCTTTTAGTTCAAGCTATAGTCCATGAGAAAATAAAATAAATTAAAATGGCGTGACTCATTATAGATGAGAGTGCTCGATATAACTTCTCGAGAAACGCCGCTAATATTTCAACAATCAAGCCTCACACTATTATGCCGCTTTGTGCAACATCTTTCTAAATAATGGCAAAGCAGGCGGTAAAGTCGCAAGGTTCTTAATAAAAGCAATTATTTTCATACTTCAAAATCCAGAGCTTCAACAATCATATGATTTAAGGATAAACAGTCCCCAGTTTTTCTGGCCTCACACTTCATCTTTCCGTAACTGTACTCTGGCCCTTAGCAGCTCTCATATCAGCATCAAAATCATCTTTTGCATCCTTAGCCTCAACCCTTGCTTGTAACACGCCTATGCAGACCTTTAATATCCGCTCTTGTTCCTTAGCAACCCTGTCGCTAGCAAGATACAGAGCAGCCTCTGATTTCATAGTCCCACCCGAGTTAACAAAGACCTCGCCGGCCAACATGAACTGATTCATTGCCTCGCTCAATGAATTCTCGCAACTTTCCAGACCCATTTTGCACCAGTATAACGTATTGTTCGCAGTTTCTAAGTTTGTTCTAGCGAGTGACAGTTGTTCCGAGTCATTTGAGGCCGGTGCGGGGTCGTTTTTCAGAGGTTGGTTCGCTGGTATATAACTTCTCGCCGAGTTGAAACTAAAGCTAGGAGTTGAAAGCGGACGGCGCTCATTTGGTGGCATAATGGCGGAGGAAGTGAGGTCTTGTCTTGGCAATCGGTGTTTCGGCTCTATGCACTTCGAGCTGAAGAAAGTTGCGACTTTGATAGCAGAGTGATGATTGTGAGGCTTTTGTGCAGTCCTTTTGAAGAACGAATACACGTGTTGAGAAGTTTCCCGTGAGCTTTAATATGAGAAAGGAAAAGCGATTGTGGAAACAAGAGCATTAAACGGAGAAGGCGGAAGGTGCGAACAGACAAGCGTGGTTTTGGGGTAATTGGAGTGAGGGAAGTATAAAAGTCATTCATTGGGCGAAGAGACATTCTCGTCACTTCTGGCTGCGTAGGCACATGACGGCAATAAGAGCCGGTGTTGTGACATCAAACAATGGAGTCAATTAGCTGAGTCAATATGCGCTACCTTTTGAAGTGAATGGATACTCGTCATTCACAATAATAGCACCAAGCTTTTCAACCATTTTACTGCAACCAGCAAAGTATTTGCTCTCTAAATCCACAATCTTCTACTACACAAACATTTACCAAACAGAGTACTACATTCCGAAATCTTCCATTCCGCAAACAAAACCAGAGTCAAACCTTGAGCCACATTACAATCATGTCCCACGACCAGACGCATGCTGATGCTTATACACACATGAAAAAAATGGAAACCACCATCGCACAACCACGCCAAAGCCTTGAAGTGATTCTCGCCACTGCTCGCGCTCAGTTAGCTGCTTACGAAAGAGCCAAATATATGGGGAAAGTCGAAAAGAACGCAAGATCGCATCTCAAATTTGCCGAAAGTATCATGGAAGATGCCGAGGTCAAGCTAGCAAGAGCTCAGCGAGATTTGGAGCGAGCAAAAATTCAACTGGCGGAAGCAAGAAAGGTGGTGGAGGAGTTTGATAAGGCCCATGAGGAGAATGAGCAACACACTGAACTAGAATATATTGATTGTGTTTAAGATGGTCGTATAGGAGGGGAATCTAGTTTTTTGTGGTTGAGAGCGGGAAATGGGTTGGGAAGGGAGAGGAGTGACGTGGATATGGAGAGATCAATGAAGGAAATTTGGGGACAAAACATTGCTTGATTTTGAGATAGTCACATCTTAAGGGATATCTGGGCTGTTTTGGAGCTGGGTTTTGTGACTGGGTCAGGACAGTGTGAATACATGGTTGGTCGGGTCTAGGATCTCTGAACTTCAGGCATCGCAAATCATCTGTCTTTATCGCCTGATATTATGACTTTTAAAATATGAAAGCATAAAACATGAAGTGTTCCGATTTTGACTGTGCTTCGTTATCGTTTTTTGAAGGCTATTCGATGAGAGCACTTTGTTTTTATGGATGATAAACACAAGCCTCCAAACCATTGCTGTAAGGTACCGTTAAATTACTAAAACCGCTTCCCTCAGATCTCAAATACGTCAAAAGATCCGTATATGCCTCCTTTGAACTGATGGTGTTGTCTACGATCACAACAGCACCACTTCGCAACTTGCTTTGCACAACTTTCAGTGTTGGAAGAGCGAGCGGTGCCCAAACTAGCTTTTGATTAGCAAGCTACGCCTCGGGGCCAAAAGGGACTATCAGTCCCAGAGACATGTGAAATGAAAATAATGTGAACCTACTATCGAGTAAAACCAAGTCGATCTCCGGCAAGCCCTCACTCAGAGACTGTAACAAATCCCCATCCCTCAACTGAATGTATCTTCCAACCTCTTTCCTCGCTTCCCTCCAATGCTCCCTTGCAATTTTAATTTTGCTCTCCTCTTTCTCGGTTGCGAAGACGATTCCTCCATTGGGATCATTCTGTCCAGAAGCAAGGGCAAGATAAATAGTGCTGACTCCGAAGCTGGTTCCAGCCTCTACAATATGTTTGGCATTAATCATGCGTGCGATTTGGTAGACAAATTGGCATTTATCTTGATCTAACGCGATGAATTTATCACGCATTACGTCGTCGAATGAGGTAGTGCCTTGGGTTCAGTAGAGAGCTCGATCTAGTGCTAATTCTTGCTCCACAGATTTGGCATGAAGTTGGGAAAGGAGTTGATGGATGTGAGGAGGTGCTACGACAGGGTTTGGGGCGTCTGAAGCCATGCTGGCTGTGAAGTTTATTGCGAAAATATTGCAAGGAGAGCACAGCTTAATTCAGGTTGAATCAAAGAATTCTTGAAGTATCACAAACTCATATTAAGCGGAGTGAATCTACACTTTCAACGTGCGATGCTTTGGAGGATCCAATATCGTGCCTGGAAATCACCATTTCCTTACCCATGCTGTAAGCGAGTTCAGCGAAAATGCGGGGTAAGTTCCCCTGAGCCGTTCCCTGAGCCATTTTTCGGCACCGATATCGGCGGATTCATGGTATTTTTCCGTTCTTCAAAAGATGAAAAACAATCTGCTTCTCTGAGTTTTATTGTCGATTATTTCCTGATCGCAGCATTCAAGCATCCCAAAAGATCACAATACGATAAGATAAAAACCATTAAGGAGCCTTCAATCACCGCCAATAGCAAACCTGTGACGAATTCTTTGGTCGTGACCTCGTACGCTCTGGACAATCATCTCACAAGAGATTCTGTATTGAAACTCATTGCATTCAGGAAGGCACAGCCATAAAGAAGTACCTCAAATTTCTCGCGGAGTTCATGGTTGGTTAAAGCAAAAGATAACGTTAATGTTAGGAATTCGCAATACTAAAGATTCTACATCTTCGTTGAAGACATTTGGCAGCGGGAAGCAAACCATGAGAGAATCCGCGTGAAGACCAAATTTTACAGCAACAACTGTTCGCACAACACCATATGGTTGGATTGGTGTTATCAAAAAATGTAATGAAAAGAATTGGAAAAACCGTTACGCACCTTGAAACGAGTGCTCAAGCGAATATGAACTTGGCGATTCTGGAGTTTTCCATATTTAGCGAGATACATTGATCCAAGCACTATTATCGATTACCAATAAAACCACGATTGTTCTAGTTGCTTGTCGATATGCACTTGAATACTTGATTCGAACCCGAGATATATACGGTTGACTAAAGAAGTGAGAGAATTAACCATTCTTCAATTATAAAGTGTCCCCTCCAGACGTATGTTCAAACACACGTGTATTAGAAGTGGAGCAAAAGTGATCATATTCACAATGCCTTCTATTAAACAAAGTTTACTAGGTAGCTAACCAGGTTATAATTCCATGTACATGTATTTGTCTCTTACTTCGACCCGCTATCGCATCCACCACTACCTATCTAATTGCCGTGCACGTGCTGAATCTGGAAGAAACCTCTGGGCGACTGTAACTACCCGTCCGCCATTAGAAGTTTTTCACTAAAACGATAACTACCTATCCGCCATTAGAATTATTTTATTAAAACAATAACTACTTGTCCGCCGTTTGACTTATAATTATTAGTTATTTAACTTATAATTAATAGTACAGCTAGTTTTCTCTACCTAGGGCTAGCTCTTCCTAGTACGCGGGTTAGGGTTAGGGTTAGTTGAATATTAATAAATCTTTTCTTTACTATTTATCTCCTAGGGCTTAGTAATCCCTAACCCCCTAGGGCTTAATAGACCCCTAAGGACTTAGTATACCCCCTAAGGACTTAGTATACCCCCTAAGGACTTAGTATACCCCCTAGGGCTTAACATACCCCCCTAAGGTCTAGTATACCCCCTATAGCTTATAATCTAATATACTTAACCCTTCCTTTTTTTCTATAAATAAAGTAGTAGGAACCTTGCTAACTATAGCGTACATAGTAGCTAAGTGTGGTGTAGCTAGCCAAGTATGGTGTAACGAATACTCAAACTGGCTAACTAAACTTGGCTGGGTGTTCGCTGGTTGGTATACTATGATAAGAAGAAGACTATCGGGTTGTTCACTTGGAAGTGAACTCGTTACTTGTATCAAAGATGTTAAACAAATATAATAAGATTAATAACTAAGTTGAGCACGAAGCTCCTATCTAATGGCAGACGTGCTAGTCTTATATAGAATCTTTATACTCGTGTGCTAGCCTGCTGGCCCGGTCTTGTAGTCGCTGCTAGACTACTAGACTGGTCGCCCCGTCTAGCGACCATTGGTCACGTAACAATAACCAATAGAAATCCTTAGATCGCTTAGCTATCCTAAGCGATCCCTATTTGCTATAAGAAACCTGGATGTGCCTGTCGAGGGTTACGCCTCTTATTATAACAAGCATCACGTGAGCACGTGATTCGTGACATATGGCTAATAAGGAGAATAAGGGCTTTAATTAGGTAGTTCTTACTTACTAATCGCTCCCTTTATTATCCGGAACTAGGATTTCCAGCCTTATAGAATAATTATACTATTAAAAATACTTTTCCTAGTGGTCTTGTACTCTATTATATCCAATACTCTTCATCCGGTATAATTAAAAACTACTTTTTGTTTTATAAATTCTAATAGCGGACGGGTAGTTATGGGTTTCCATAGGAACCTGGAAAGTATCCCGGTATGCGGCCATGTACCGAAGCACGACCATCCTCGCCTTTTCAATTTAGTACCACTTTTCTGTAATTATGGACCTCTAAAACACAAGGAGCTTTTGGACAATACTCCATTTCGCTACCAACTGTCCAACAACCTTCCAACCGATTTTGGCCACCCATTCGGAATGCATCAACCCAGCTAGACTGACTGACTACCTTAGGGATCGGTATTCTAAACGCTTGTGAGAAATTGCCATTGCCACGGCTCATCATCACCAAGAGCTGATGGTGCAACGTGCTGCATCGACATCATTGAGACGACTCTTTCCATTCCAAGTCCAATGTTGCCTCTTGAAAAGAGGGGTCAGACCACAATGGATCTTCTCTTAGTTAAGGACCGCCTCCCCACGTCTTCGATTTTCGACGGCAACATCGGTTGCTTTGAGCTCGAGTGACGAAGCACCTCATTACAGTACGACCATTCATGACGGAAGGCTACATTTTCCCGCAGATCCTGGCGCAGTGGATTGTCGAGAGTACAACATCTTGGGCTCCAATTGTGTGCACACCTGCGCATTTTATACTGCACATTGGCACTCAAGGTTACAGATTGGTTTGGCCACTACTCTCAGCTATGGCTCTTATGATGTTAGTCCATTACCTGAATTTTCTGCCGTTTTGCCGCTGTTTCTTTGGCGTAATCTTCGGAGTTGGTATTCCATGTCGTCTGTGTTCTTATATGGTTTACAAAGATGCACAAATTTCTAGGTTGTACTACGTATCACGAATTTATCAAGTGCCAGAACTGCGGTGTCACCTCCTGTCTGATCTAGAGAGATATCAGGACTGCGAATGATTCGTTGAGGGACCTGCATATATCCTCTCACGGCCATGTAAGTGGGCATCTACTCGAATTTCTGGTTCCCACAAATCTGCACCTTCTTGTAATAATATATCTCAAACTCGAGGAGCCTCTAGCATGGTCATTTTAGGAATTACATCTCCCTAGACCTACCAAAAGAAGAAGGAGAAGACGATTATATATATTATTATTGGTCTCAACATGAAGTCTTCAATTCCTGCTTCTGGGACTCCTCCGTGCGATTTGGAAGAAGTTCCCAACATACACGTTGCTGACAGTGTCTGCTCGAAGGAATCTAGTCCTGATAATTCCGGGAACGACTCATCCATAAGTAGCAGCGGTATTCAAAACGATGGAGAAGGCATGGTTGAGAAGAACTTGCTGCCAGGAGTCGCGCAGGCCGAAGCCGTTACTCGTATCTGGAATAAGAACACCTTGTTTATCGCATACGCATGGTAACTTACGAAATGAGAAATTAATCTGGATACAGCTAATTCTCCTTAGCATATTCATGGTCTACTGCATCAATTCCCTTCAGTTCCAAGTGCAATTAGCACTCAATCCTTACGTTACCAGCGCATTCAATTCTCACGCTTTGACCTCAGTTGTTGTCGTCGAATCCTACATACTAAGCGGCATCCTCCAACCGCCAATGTCCAAAATCTTGGATTATTGGGGAAGGGCAGAAGGTCTCGTCGTTATCGTATCAATATCTGCCCTTGGGAACGCTCTTACCGCGGTTTGCAAAAATGTACCTGGATATGTGGTGGCCCAGGTATCTTTCTCCATGACATTTAGAATGAAACTTCATTAACAGCTCAAAGTCGTTTACCAATGTCGGATTTCAGGGACTGATGTATGTTTTGTCCGTTGTAGTCGCAGACACAACGTCGCTCGCTAATCGCGCCTTCGCATTTGCCTTCGCCCAATGCCCATTCATTTTCACTGCGTTCGCTGGTCCAGCTTTGGCACAAGCTTTTTACTCCAAGGCTGGTTTTAGATGGGTATTTGGATGCTTTGCTGTTATTATGCCCACCGTATCCTTGCCGATTATTGGATTACTATTCTATCACCAACGTAAAGCTAATAGGCTCGGAATTCTAACCAAGATCCGAAGTGGAAGGAGCACTCTGAAGAGCATTAAGCATTTCGCAGTTGAATTTGACGGTAATTGCTTCGTCAATCCATTGAAGTACCACCGGACTAATCTGTATAACAGTTATCGGTACATTCCTAATCTTTGTTGGGCTTTCTCTTTTCCTCCTTCCATTTTCACTCACTGGTCCCGAACTATACAAATGGACTTCACCTGCAATACTTGGCATGATTATTCCTGGCATTGGCTTTTTAGTTGCTTTTGGGCTATGGGAACAATTTGGGGCACCTACACCATACCTCCCAGGAAATATCCTTCTGATGCCCTCAGTAATGGGTGCTGCTTTAACCTGTATTGGATCTTTTGGTGCCTACTATTGCTGGGATAATTACTTTACTTCATTTCTCCAAGTCATGAAAGGTGTTGACATTCAACAAGCAGGTTTCATTGGCAATATTCCAAACCTCGCAAATTCCAGCTGCGGACTCATTGTCGGTTATCTGGTCCGCGTATCAGGTCGCTTTAAATGGCTTGGTTGGGCTGTCATGCCGCTTCAGTTTGCTGGAGGAATCATGATATCAATATTCACACGATCAGATTCCAAATTGGCTTACTTGATAATCAGTCAAATTCTCGTCTCCCTCGGGGGCGGAACACTTTACGTCTGTGGAGAGATGGCAGCGATGGCCGTTGCTGGGCACGATGGAATGGCTGCTGTTCTTGCATTTCAGAATCTTTGCATGGCTCTTGGTGTTTCGCTTGGTGGTGCCTTTGCTGGAGCAATATGGTCAAACACAATTCCTGGGCAGCTAATGAAGTTCCTTCCCGATGACGCCAAAAAGGATGTGGCCAAAATCTATGGAAATTTGGAGTTACAACTCAGTTTTAACTTTGGGCACCCAGTGAGGACAGCTCTAGTTAATTCTTACTCAGTCGCTCAGTTCAGATTGGGGGTGGCAGGGACTTGTATCTTGCTTATTACGGTGGTTGGCGTCGCTCTTTGGAGGGATGTCCATGTCAAAAAGCTCAAGCAGATGGGAGGAGTTGTTCTTTAAAGGATATGGATTGCATGTCGTTCACTTTTGGTTCCTATTTGGTTTATGGACCTACAGCAGGAGAGTTCGAGATCCACTAGGTTAGCTTTATGGTACTCAGTCAATACATTATCCTTTGTCGAGCAATAATTACAACAGTCCAACAAAATTCGACGTCTGCTTTCGGGGTCATATCGATTTCATAGTCGAGGCCCTTCTCGAAAAGCAAAAAAGTTCACATTTACTGCAAGTACGATAAACCTTGGTTCTTAAAAGATTACCGTCACCGGGCCGTGAACCTTTCCATCCTATCCAAGCCCCGCTCCCCCACTTAAGCGGATCTGATAACTTTATCCCTCACTCTCCTCATGCCCCACTCTCCTACTCTGGCCAATGATAGGTGTTCCCAGTTCCGCATCTATGCGAAGTTCCGAGATCCGATATCGGTGAAAATCGCGTCATGGATTCCAGTTGTCTGAGTGGCTGTTGATTTACCAAAGTGGAGAGACTCACAATCAGATAAGATGAAAACTGTGTCATAATCTAATCAGATCCTGCACCTCCCCGCTTTGATTCCTTGGCACGGCACCGCCTTCCATTTTTCATTATTCTGGTGCTATAGTTTATGGGTTTAATTGGCTGTTTAATCCATTTCGAGTTAAGTCAACCCATTGTTGTCACCGCAGCTCCACACACGTGTGAAAAGATGTGAAAGTCGGGAAATACTCAACCGGGCATGCCAGTCAAAAGGCCTTGAGATTCCAGTATAAAAAGGCAACCCTCCCTTTGGCCCCCACCTTGTCTTTTTGTCTCGGTCTTTTTGAGTGATGAGTTCATCTGGATTGTTTTCAAAATTCATTGATCTTTTTCCTTCTTTCTTACACAGTAATCGAGTTTTCCCCATCCGACCAACACCCCAAACTTTCAACATGCCTTCTGCTATAACTGAGGTGAAGCCCGTGAGGGTATTAGTTGCTGGAGGAAGCTATGGCGGACTGGCGATGGCGTTGAATCTGTTGGATTTGACAAAGGGGAAACACCCTAGGTTCTCGGGGAAAGATGGGGTGGATGATTCGCAGAAGGTAGATGTGAGAATAAAGATTGTTGATGAGAGGGATGGGTATTGTAAGTTTTCCAAGGCTTCCTCTTCCGTGGTTTTGTTTCTTTCCTTTCAGAATTTAGATACGTGATTTCTTGTTACGAAAGGCGGCCAGTTTTGCAACTTTACGAAAAGATTGTGGGATTAAAGCACGCAAAATAAGACACCATACCGTGTCGTTATTGAGATTCCAAAAGCTGATATAGAAATCGTTATAGTTCATTTAATTGGCAGTCCTCTCGCATTCTCGTCCGAGAGCTACGCGGAAAAGTTCTGGGTCAAATATACAGATATTCCAGCCCTGAACCACCCATCAATTTCCGTAGCCCAAGGCAGCGTCTCAAAAATTGACCCCGCATCCAAAATTGCCACAATTGTTGATCACAAAACACAAGAAACATACGAGGAGAAATATGATTACTTCGTTGCAGCAAGCGGATTACGGAGAGAGAAACAGGTAGTGCCACAAGAGCTTACCAGAGAGAAATATTTGGAAGAATCAAGAAAGCAGATTAGTGGTGTTTGTGTTGGTGAGGGGTTGAAGGATGGAAAGGGTGTTGTGGTTATCGGTGGCGGTATGTATAATCGGCTTGGATATCGAATTGGACTTGCACTAATTCAATCATAGGAGCTGTCGGAATTGAAATGGCATCGGAAATCGCAACATTGCATCCCACACAACGAGTAACACTCATTCACTCCCGTGATCACCTTCTATCTTCGGAGCCCCTCCCTACCGAAATGGCGGAAGTATCACTGAAAGCTCTACGAGAGACTGGTGTAGAAGTTCTCCTCAATAAGCGTGTGAGCTCGAGTATTGAACAGGAAGAAGGGAAATGGGTTCTAAAGCTCAATGACGGCACAGAGCGAACCGCCGGATACGTGATTTGGGCTATTTCAAAGAGTAACTCTACCTCGGGTTATCTACCAAAGAACACCGTGGATGAGGAGGGACTTGTTAGAATACATGATAAGTACGTTTATCCCTTTACTGCGAAATGCGCAGAAACAAGACAAAAAAAGCTAATCCACGTCCAGTCTCCATTTCGAAGACACCATCCCAAACCCCTCATATCATTTCGCCTTGGGTGATATTGTCAAATGGTCTGGTATCAAACGTTGTGGAGGTGCTATACACATGGGTTTACTTGTTGCAACAAACTTACACCAAGAGATCCTCGTCGAACAGGGAACTTTGAAGGCACACAAGTTCTTGGTTCTTCCCGTCGTTGAACCAATGATGGCGCTAGCTTGCGGAAAGTCAGCCATCTCTTGGTCGGAAGCTGCAGGAGTTGCAGTTGGAGAGGATGTTGAGGAGATGTTCTTTGGGGGTAACTTGGGTTGGGATAGTATGTTTTCCTCTGTTGCATTGCTGATGCGTGCCATTTGTTTTACTGACAGCTTATCTAGTTTGCTGGAATTACCTCCAATTGGGGAAATCATTCGAGGAACCAAAGAAGAACCAAGCCGAGATTGCAAAATTGGAGGAAAAGGTGAATGATTTAGAGGTAGAGGAAAATATCGTGAATCAGGAGGTTGGTGTTGAAGCTTGATTTTGGGTGAGGGTGGAATGGTAGGGTCGGTGTTCACGGCGTTGTAGCTTGTGGGATTCAACATGAATAAAATGACCATGAAATAATTGTTGCTAAAAGTCGTATTAGAGATATAAAGATCTAGCTCCCTGTGGAGGCTCTAGAATTATAAGCACAAAGCGCTGTATCAGCCGTATAGTTTCTTCTCCCAGAATGACCCCCAAAATGAACTTGTCGAAATCCTTCACCTTCTTCACACCAAATCCTTAAATCACGTCATTTACTGCTTTCATACAACCCAAAAAAGAGTAATACGACATCGAACTTTCCCTCACAACCGATCGTTTTCTCCCCAGGATTTGATGTAGAGTTGTCTTCGCTCGAGCGGCTGTCATCTCCTATCGGATAAATGACGATGATAGCATAAGAGTTGCAAACAACTCGCCGCGTTCTTCAATCAAATCCATTATGACCTCTTCTACAGCCTCTTTCTCTCCCTCCAACGGTTTATATTCACACAGAAACCTTACAAAATGGCCTAACGCGAAGCACTCTATGATCTGCTTAGAGAACCTTTTGCGGTCGATATTCCTCTTCTCCAGAAGTGACAGTAATTGCGGATCCTCGAATAGTTCCTTGGAGTTTAAAAGGCTTTGTGGGATCCAGCGGCTCTGTGTTGGTCTCTGAGTTGTGTTCTCCTTCTGAGGATTTGGTGGTGTAGACATGATGTGTTATTGTTTGCTTAGGTGATGTACTTAGGAGTATGCGTTGTAGTAGGTAGTTGTCGAAATGTGTATGAAAAATGAACAAAAAGGTTGGAAGGAGTATGAGAGGCCAAATATTTATAATAGTCGCCCTTAGTCGTCTGAAATAGGAATTTATTCTTGATTAATCGCCTGCCTTTTTTGATAAAACACTCACTAACAATTATCGTCTGAGTCAAATGGTAGTGTGAGATTATGCTAGGGTATTTCACTGTATCCAGCTGTGAATAATCCTACGGCATCAACACTCTTGTTACTTGGAGTTCTGCTACAGAAAGGAGTTTAAGAATTTTTCAGATCCCAGTGAATCATTAATATGGCATTCAAGTACAGTTTACTTGTCTATTGAACCTTTTCAACAAAAGAAATTAATTGTCTTTGTAACGAAGCTAATTTCATTTCATACTTTTTCGATATAACCTCTACCTGAGATAAGTAAAAGTAATTTTATACTTCAAGTGATGCTACTAAAAATTAGACTAAATATAGTCGAATTCTATATAAGCTTTAATCCGTGAATTTGCCGACTTTTATAGAATCCGTACGTATTAGCTATTAACTATACCAAAAAATAATAGCTTTTAAAATATCTATTAAATACTACCTATTCCTTTTAATTTATAATACTATTAATACTATTAATATTATTTATATATACGAATATATTCTACGCTAAATAGCCCCCTAAATCGACCTAGCTTAATAATAAGGTATTAAAGATAGTATTTATAACTCTACTACCCTTAGTCCTACTAACTTCGAAGGTATTATAAAGAAGTTCTCTTATACTTCTAGGTTTATTTAATATATTAAGGAGGAGCTTTTAGAAGAGATATCTTTAGTTCTAATTCTATAGTATAAGTATAAGCTAGGACGTATACTAGAGTAAGATAATCCGGATATTAAATAATATATCCTAGACCTTCTTTAATAAGATAACAAATTAATAAGAGATAAGAGATAAGATAGTAGATTATATATTATAAGTTACCTTATAGTTAGCTGATTATAGCGGGAATTATAACGAGTTCTAGGAGTATAAAGAAGGGAGTAAAGTAATTATAAAAGAAGTAGTTATATTAAGTTAAAAGCTTACTTAATTATATAGGAGGAAGCACGAGTTTATATAGTACTAGCGCGTATATACCTTAGCTAATACCTAAAAGAGCTCTACTATAAAGGAAGTAGAGCGCTTCTTATAACCTACTACGTAATATATATATAATAAGTTCGGCCTTATACTATCTAAATTATAGATATCGAGAATATATAAATCGATAGAGATAATATATAAAAAGCTTACCTATATTATAAGTTAGTAAAATATTTAATTAATATAAGAATAAAAAGATAAATTAAATACCTAGGATTTAAAATAACTTGTTTTCCTTAATAAATCTACCTTAAATAAAGCTATAGAATTATATTAATATAAATAAGCTTTAATAAGTATATAAGTATAAGAAAAGTAGTTTTTAAAGAGATTATAAGTCTAGTTTATATTACTAGTATATATATTAAATAAATAGCTTTCGCTTTTAATTATATAAAATATAATAATAATAGAGATATTTAAGAAGTAGCTAAAGTTTATAATATTACCTTAATATAATATTATTCTTAGAGAGCGTAATATAATTATCCTAGATACTTATACTATTTATTAAAGTAAATAGGTTAACGAGATATATATAAAATATAGTATAATAATTAAGTATTTACCTTTATATTATCTTTAATCTAATCTAATTAAAGAGAGCTTTAAGAACCTTAAAACCTCGATTCGTTATTACTATAAATAAGTATATATTAAGCTAGATTATATAAAATCTTTTACCTTTTTAATAAAATAATTATAAGAATTAGGTTATAGAGTTAGTACTAAAAGGAAAGTAAGAGACTATTTTAGGAAGTACTTTTATAAGATTAAAGGTAATAATAATAATATCTAATTAAATCTCTAAATCCTACGCTCCTTTAAGGAACCTAGTACTATCTATTTATTACTTTAATAAACCTTCTAAAATATATATATATATATTTTATAAATTTCTATAAGTATTAAATCCTTATATTTAAGAATACTTAATTATCTTACTAAAACTAATATACTAATACTAAGGTTAAGGTATTTATAAATAGTATTAAAATAAGGAGTTATTCTTTTAAGCTAACTATAGAATATATTACTAGTACCTAATAGTATAATAAGTATATAAGCTCTTCTAATCTCCTCTACGCTAGTATCTATTATCTTATACTAGTATTTAATACTACGTAAAGGTACTTTAAAGCGTTCTAGAAATATATAAGTATAATTAATTTATCTTATAAATATTATAGAAATTAGTAATAAAAAAGGCTAGTATATATATAAAAGTATATATAAATAATAAAAGTAGGTCTATTAAGGATTACCTCCTTTACTATAACTAGGTTAGGTTTATAAGACTTATTATAGTTATTTATAGATACTATCTTACTATATTTACTTAAATTATTAATATATTAAGATTAAATTAACGTTAAAATAACCCCTACCTAGTCTAGTCGGGAGATAGTTAAAGTAAGCTTAGCGTACGAAATCTAGCCTTCGAGGGCTAATTTAAGTAGCGCTAAGTCTCTTTTATAAATTTTCAGTATTAAAATACTATAGACTTAGTATAGTAGTTTAATATTACTAAAGTAAATTAAATAATATTTAAATAATACAATATCTAATTATATAGTAAATAACTTTACTACTAAAAATAATACTATAAAGAATATTGTTACGGAGTTGGAGGAACTAGGGTCAGATCACGTGTAGCATAGCACGTGCGTGCTAAGAGAAATCCTGTATATAAGCTCTTGTTCCTCTGGAACTCTCTTCTCTCCTTACTTAGTTGTTCGCTCTTTATAGCAGTGTTCGGTTTAACTCAGTATTCATTATAGCAAGCAGTGGTTCACTCTACACGTTCACAAATATAAATTTAAAGTAAAAAACTTTATTTAGAATTTTTAAAAAAAGGCTTTTATTCTCTAACTTTATTATTTAGTCTATTATTCTTTATATTATATTCTTTCTATATACTACTTAGCGGATTATTTAAATTATTATCTAAAGGTTCTTTATTATTTAGTATATATAAGGTATAATTAGAGGAAAGTTTAATAGAACTAGTACTACTATAGCTAGGAACTCTAGGTAGCGAAGACGTAGGTATAGGCTTAGGCTTAGGTTTATTAGTAGATCTAGGATTATTATCTCGAAGCTCTTTTTTAAATATAAATATAGTAGATTTTATACGTTTCTAAGTACTAAAAGAAATATTTATCTTTTATTATTTATTTATATTAAGGTTTTAGAATTACTTAAATATAATTCTATTACTTATATATTAATATATAATCATATTTATAGGATTCTTCTCTTAGTTATTATCTAGATCTATTTACTTTATATATAAATTCTATTAAGTAGATATTCTCTAGAGATAGTAATAATCCTCTCTTAAGGTATAGAGTATAATAGGTAAGGGGTAGGTTAAAGAGTATATATCGAACTAAGGAGGGAAGAAGTTAAGGCTCGTACTCGGGCGATATATAGCTAACGCTAGCTCGTGCGACACTAGTTCTAATCCGGACTTAGTACGCCTAGACTCTAGTTACTACGTATATAATTTCCTTAATAAATTCTATGTAAGGAGAAAAGAAGTTATATTATTTATAATTAATAGCGCTTAAAAGATATAAAGAAAGAGTTCATATAAAGGTAAATTTAATAGAACGACGTAGACCTAGTTGTAACGGTTCTGACCATCACGTGCCACTTGTATCACGTGGCGCCGCCTAGTCACCCACACCATGTACTTAGTGTGACGGTCCTGACCATCACGTGCCACTTGTATCACGTGGCGTCGCTCAGCGACCCACACCATGTACTTAAACTCGAGCTCTCTCGAGCTCTCCTCTTCTCCTCAGCTTAGAATCTTTGAATAGACAGTTCTACGATTCTATAACCTATACCTTGGATGCCCACGGGTAACATATCGTACGTGTCGTCACATTATTCTAAGCTTAACTATACTGCCTGGGAAGGCTTTACTGAATATCCCTTCCTGTCTATCCGTCGCGGTAGAAGGACCCTACGATCCTTATTTGCCTAGCCGTAGAGCTTTTTAAAGGGACTTGAGAAGATCTAGCGAGCGGAGCGCCCTGGATATACGCTAATTCAGAAGATAGACTTTCTTTACGCGTACACCTCACCTTTACGACCTATAGTCACAACCTTATCTTTATAATATATTCACTAGTTGCTACGATGGTACCAAAAGCGCGTCCCGCGGGAGCGTACCAAAAGAACTCCTTAAGAGCAGGACAAAGCTCTACCGACAATGCCGACACCCAGGATAATATAATCTAGGTCGACGACGGCACACCCCTAGCTATTAGTTACATGTAGCAAGACTCTGACTACGACGATGCCGAGGAGGTTAACGTATCCTAGCTTTAAGAGCAGATCCGCGTCCTCTCTAAGAACCAGTCTAATACCGACAATATGCTAAGCCAGATCCTCGATCGACTCACTACTTTAGGCGGTATAAACAATAACCCACCGGCAACCCCGTTACCTTCACCTTAATATGTCGCTCAATCCATCGAACGCAATACCCCTGATTCTACGACACCAAGCTCGAGTACTAGCCACAAGTACTTAAAGAAACAGCTAGACCCACAGCTCTTATCTAATGGACAAGACCCTACTTTTCCTAGCTGGAAGATCCAGATTTAAGGCAAATTTAGGAGCAACGCAGACCACTTTTAAGACAAAGAAGACAAGATGCTTTACCTATTTAACCGTACTACTAGAGACGCTTAGCGACACCTTTAGCTACGCTACGATAAAGACTCCTAGATACGTTTTGCCTCTGCTAGAGAGATGATCGAGTACCTTGCTTCTATCTATATAAACCCGAACTAAGTACGAGACGCTAGATACGAGTATAACTATCACTGTACTATGAAGACAACTTAGACGTTCGCTGAGTTCTAGACCTAGTTCCTACACCTAGCAAGAGAAGCACAAATCCCTTAAGATAGCCTCCGCTTAGACTTGTACGACAGACTAACGACACCCCTCCAGAGAGGAATAGCCCTAATTCTACGGACTCTCAGTATATACCAGGAGTTGTTAGCAAGCTGCTTGTCTTTGGATACTGAGTTAAAGCGTATTACCGCAAGAGAGGAGCGCCAGAAGCGATATAGAGGAAAGTTAACTACACAAGCCCTACAAGCTTCAGCCTTAGCGCCGACATCTGACTCTGTTCCACACTCTTAACGCTCTACGTCCGACACATCATCGAGTACTACAAACCTTGCCCCTAAGCGCGCCACTAGTGAAAAGCCCCGACCAAACGAAGCAAGACGCCCAGTGCCTGCAGATGCTAACATTGAGCCTACCTGTTACAACTGTTATAAGAAGGGACACTTTGCTGCTACGTGCTTAGAGCCAAAGCGAGTAGAGGTCAAGGAGATTGAAGGAGAACTAGCGGACGAGGAGCTCGTGTACGATTCGGGAAAAGAGGAACCCTAGGCCAAGACTCCTGCCTAGGGTATACTCTCAGTCTAAAAAAGATTGATTTAAGTCGATTAATGGGTGGAAAGCACTTTACAGTTCCCTGTACTCTAGGAAACAATAGAATTGTAATTATAACCCACGCGTTGATTGACACTGGAGCAAACGGCTTTGCTTTTATTAACACTGCTTGTGCTACCGATATAGCTAAGTTCTTTAACCTTATACCTGAAAAATTGAAACGACCTATTGCAACCAAAGGATTCGATGGTAAAGCAAGCAAGTCTGTTACTTATATCCTCACCCTTCAACTCTCTGTAGATGGACACCGACAAAGAGACATCCCCTTCTGTATCCTGGACCTTGGCAACCACGATATAATCCTTGGACTTAAGTGGATAACTTACTTCAAAATCTGGCTAAATCCAGGACAAGGAAGACTAATGTGGCCTGACGACGACGAGCATTCTGTCCCGCCTACTTTTCAGAAAGAGATCCTTATACCTAGAAGCCACATCGCCCCTTAACGTACCCAGACTAATCATCAGCAAGACGTACTAGCCAGGGAACGTGCTATAGAGAGGGAGGATATACGACGTCAGGATGGCAGACAAGGCAAGCCCTCTCGTATCATCGCCCGCCCCGTCAGTCTACCTCCGTCTAGTATTCTCTTAGAAGAGATAGACTCAGGTTATGAGAGCCAGGACACAAGCGAAGTCAAGACTATTAGTGGCCGGAAGCACGAATGGGACATACGAGACAAGATACGTCGAATGCAGCAGGAGCTCAACCTACTAGAAAACACACTTTAACTGCCTACTTCGTCAGACTCCCTAGTATAGCAACCCCTGCCTTCGGTGGACATCGCTTATATTAGTGCAAACGGATTCCACTTTCACCTACGACGAAAAGAGAATGAGTTCTTTCCTACAAGCCTATATGAGTTAGACCAGATGATCTAAGAGAAAGAGACCCTCGAAGATGACGACTAAGCAACTATCTAGGAGATTAGGGACAAGCTGCCTTTACGCTATAGCTTGTACGAGGATGTGTTCTCAAAGGCAGCATTAGACAAGCTCCCGCCTCACCGCTAGTACGATTACCGAATTGAGCTAGAAGCTCTAAATACCCTTGGATATAGCCCGCTGTATCACTAGTCAGCAGATGAGCTCAAGGCTATTAAGTAGTATCTGGTTAAGAACCTAGACAAGGGATTTATCGAGTCAAGCTAAGCACCCTTTGCCTCACCTACCCTCTTTGTACGCAAACCAAATAGTAGCCTACGCTTCTATATCGACTTCCGCAAGCTTAATACTCTTACTCGCAAGGATCGTTACCCCTTACCGCTAATAGACGAGACCCTTGCCCGCCTTGCTAATACAAAGCTCTTTACAAAGCTCGATATCCGTTAGGCTTTTCATCGTATCCGAATGCACCCAGACGCGGAAGACCTAACGACTTTCCGTACTAGGTATGGTTCGTACAAGTGCAAAGTACTCCCTTTTGGTCTCACGAATGGTCCCGTAACGTACCAGCGCTATATGAACGACGTGCTTTTCGACTACCTAGACGACTTCTGCACCGCCTACTTGGACGACATCCTTATTTACTCCGACAACCCTCTTTAGCATAACGAACACGTACAAAAGGTCCTCCAGAGACTCCGTGATGCTGGCCTATAAGCAGACATTAAGAAGTGCGAATTTAGCGTTACTCGTACAAAGTACCTTGGCTTTATAGTTAGTATAGATAGCATTGAAGTAGACCTAGACAAAGTCTCTGTAATCCACGAGTGGAAGGAGCCGAGTACAGTCAAAGGAGTCTAGTCTTTCCTTGGTTTTTGCAACTTCTATAGACGCTTTATCCGAGATTACGGCATTATCGCTAAGCTACTTACGCGATTAACAAAAGCCACAACTCCCTTTGTTTTTGACGAGCCGTGCCGGCAAGCCTTCCAGGAACTTAAGCGTCGTCTTGTTTCGTCCCCTCTTCTACGACACTACGATCCTACGCTAGAATGCAAGCTAGAAACAGATGTATCTGATGGAGTAGTAGCTGGTATCCTCTCTCAATTACACCCTGACAGTGAATGGCATCCTGTGGGCTACTTTTCAAAGACTATGGCTCCTGCCGAATATAATTACGAGATCTACGACAAGGAAATACTAGCTATTGTACGCTCCCTAGGCCACTAGCGTCCTGAACTGCAAAGCACGCCTTCTCGGTTCAAGGTGTACACAGATTATAAAGCACTTGAGTATTTCATGACAACTAAATAGCTTACTAGCCGCTAGGCTAGGTAGGCTGAATTACTCTCTCAATATTCCTTTATGATCATATACCAGGTAGGCAAGGACAATACGCAAGTAGATGCTTTATCACAAAGAGAGCAAGACGTCGGTCCCCAGGACGAGCTTAAAGCATTCATCCGTACTAAGGCCTTGCTATAGCCAGAATAACTTGACCCAGCGATCCTGGAGAATAATAGCCTAGACCTCGCTCCCTTAGACGAAGCGATACGCGAGCCGAGTCAATTAGTAGAGCGAATCTTGACAGCTAATCGTTTAGCAGAATCACTTGTCGCTCTACGAAAGTAAGCAGAGGACCAGCCAGGTGACTTCTGGCTAGACAACGGACTTCTGCTTTACCAGGGACGTTTAGTGGTTCCTATACAAGACACCCTAGTAGCTGATTTAATTCGAGAAGCTCACGATCAGATCTCTTCTGTACACCCTAGTAAGACAAAGACGACACGTATCCTTAGTTAGAAGTACTACTGGAAAGGACTTGCCCGAGACGTGACCTAGTATATCCGTAACTGTTACGCTTGTAAGCGAGCCCACGTGCCTCGAGACCGAACACCAGGACTCCTATACCCGCTACCAGTCCCGGACCGGCCTGGACAGTATATTAGTATGGATTTTAAGTCAATGCCAAGAGACAAACACGGGTACGACGCAGTATTTGTAGTAGTAGATTGTCTAAGCAAGCAAAGCACCTCTGTTCCTTGTTACAAGACTATAACTGCTAAGGACATGGCCCAGCTTTACATATCGTATGTATATCGACATCGTAGAGCGCCACAGACAATTGTGTCTAACCGAGGACCTTAGTTTATCTCTAACTTCTGGAACGAGTTCTGTCGTATACTAGGGATCCAGATCAAACTCTCTACAGCTTTCCACCCACAAACAGACGGACAGACAGAGATTATGAATCAGTATCTTGATCAGCGCCTACGCCCGTTTGTTAACTACTATCAGGACAACTGGTCTGAACTCCTGCCTATTATGGACTACGCCCAGCTGACGCTACCTCACGAGAGTATTAGGATGTCGCCATTCGAGCTCCTTAATACCTACCCCCCTCGCACCTCTTTTGACTAGGACACGCCAGACGCGGCTACAGTAAAGGAGAAGCTAAATCAAGAAGAAGCACAGCGAGTGGTCAAGAAGCTTCAAGAAGCATGGGAAGTAGCGCGTACAATCATGAAGGAAGCGCAAGACAAGAAACGAAGGGATATTGACCCACATAGACGTGAAGTAGACTTCGACGTAGGGGATAAGGTCTGGGTATCTACAAGGAATTGGAAGACAGAGCGCCCTAGTCACAAGTTAGACCACCAAATAGCAGGTCCATACGAAGTGGTTCAAAAGGTAGGACACTCCTACAAGGTCAAGCTGCCAGCATCTATGAAAATACACCCTGTATTCTCAACAGACCGACTACGAAAAGCCTCAGACGACCCCCTGCCAGGACAAGCAAATGAGCCACCGCCACCGATACAGATCACAGACGACGAGGAGTGGGAAGTAGAACAGCTCATTGCAGTAAAAAAGACAAGAAACACACTGTATTATAGAGCTAAATGGGTGGGGCATGACGAGGACCCAGAATGGTACCCGGCATCAGACTTTAAGTACTCGCCACACAAACTTAGAAGCTTCCACTTGCAATATCCTACAGAGCCAGGACCCCCGCGTCGACTACAGGAATGGATTAAGGCTTGGGAGGATGGATTGGATTCGTATGAAGAATTGGACGACAATACAGAGATGCCTACAAGCTTGAGGGCAAGCTTTTTTTCAAAGGGGGGGGTAATGTGACGGTCCTGACCATCACGTGCCACTTGTATCACGTGGCGTCGCTCAGCGACCCACACCATGTACTTAAACTCGAGCTCTCTCGAGCTCTCCTCTTCTCCTCAGCTTAGAATCTT
>UNPT01000380.1:0-50403 GCA_900536445.1 Hymenoscyphus occultus | reverse complement strand
AACGAGCTCCTAGGCCTCTAATTGGTTAATCTTATAAGATAATAGTTTTTTGAATAATTAGAACCTTATTTTATATGATATGTTATCTTATCCACGTATGTACTCTTGTATATCAATTAATACGGTAGGTTATATAGAGACTGCCTCTCACACGCTTTGGGTATCCTTTAATTAGTTCCTGCATCCATTCCTCGCCTCGCAACTTCGAAATGTGTTAGGGTCTTATTACGTAATTATTACTATAATAAGTACTAGTGGCCCAGATAGTAAGGCTAGCTATGAAACAAGCGATTTTGCGATTCCTGTCCCGAATCTGTCGTCGCTTCAATAAAGTGTGGGTATGGTAGTTATAGTACGGCATTTTGAGGTGGTATATCGAGTTAGTACGTAATAGGTGGATCCGACTAAATTATAGTATAGTAGTAGAACGTGGAATCAAAGGATATATGAGCGTGTAAAAGAAATAGAAAGGGGTTTGGGTCTTATATCTTTTATATCTTTATTTCAGTGGTATATATCTTGAAAGGAGTGCAAATAGATATACATCTAATCTACAAGTATAATGAAATTATAATTTAAATATACGGCTAGCCAAACAGTCTCGCATATACTAATATGTTGTATATATATTCGAATATACGTGTAAATCTTTTTATATAGCGTATATCAAAAACATGTACGAGCTAAACAGACCCTACCAACTAATTCACAGTATTTACAGTATGTAAGTATAAAAATGGTTGCATTTCATTCCATGTATTTCACCACTTTCGAACAAGCAATACAGTAACCAATCAGGCAGCTTTTCCAATCATTTGAGCCTCAACTTGACCCAGTTGTACCTTTTTTAAGTGTTCCGAAAAATCACGATTTATAGAGTTTGTTGATACGGACTTGGTGTTTTACTGGCCAACTGTGGATGTCTGGTTCCATCATTGTGATAATACGTCACCAGCACCCGATGAGAAAGTCCAGATCATGACCAGGACACTTGAGCTTTGTGGTGGAAGTGCCAGGAAAACCAGGATGTTTATCGGATATGGCTCTTGAAAACAAAAACGAGCCACTTGTAGGGTTCTGAACTTCTGATCAATTGGTATGGCGTTATGAATCAACTCGAAGTAAATGTGGTAAAGGTATAAGAAAGTTCACGTTGAAGAATGTACAGGTCACAAAGAAGACAAGTATGTATATGTGTGTTGTGGATAGATATGTATTCAAGCCATCTATCCTGTATGAAAACAAATCCCGATCCCTATCCCCATCCCAATACCGTAACCAGATCATAAGCTTCTATCCCAAACATATATACAAGAAGCTGATCTAACAAGAAGAAGAAACAAAAACGCCTAATCACCTAACCACCCAAGCCTAATAGATCCACGATTTCTTGGTTTGACGACGAACACCACTGTTTACAGGGACCTCAGGGAGTGGGAAACCTTGAAACTTTGGGAACAAGTGCTCTGGGAACGCTGATACGTAGTACGCTGTGACCTTTGGAAGTAGCACTGGGATTCTCAAGAGCTCCAGGCGGCTTGGGTCGGGATCAAATGCTGCTGAAAAATAATTGCGTGGAAGAGGAGCCGCTATCTCCTTCTCTGGTGTCGTAGGGTTGGTGGAACCGAGGACATCCGTTGAGCTTGATGGGCTGGTTTCCCGGGAGTAGCGTTGCGGGGCCACTGGCGAGGTGTTGGCTGGTCCAGGAAGAGCTGCGGGCTCCCATGCTGTTGCACAAGGATTGAGTGGAAGAGGAGTTACTACCTTCTTCTCTGGCGTCATGAAGTTGATGGAAGCGAGAGCACCCATTGTGCCTGATGTATTGGTTTCCCGGTAGTAGGGTTGCGGGGCCACTGGCGCTATGTTGGCTGGCCCAGGAAGACTTGTGGGCTTCAGTCCTGGTGGGACTGCTGGGTGTGCAGAGGTGTTGAAGACTTGTGGTGCAAAAGGACTCTTGAGAATGCGGTAGTCGTCTTTTCCGTTCAAGTTGTAGATGATCTGGTTGCCTATTTTGGTGTACGAAATGCGTTGTGCTCCGAGTTTGACCAGTCTGTCGATGCAGGAAAAGAAATCTTGAAGGGCCTCGTACTTGGCTGGGTCTTTCTCAACCTTTTGAAATTGCTCAGCTTTGATAGATATTTCTTTTCTGGTCTCCGGGTCGAATTGGCTGGAAATGGCCTGGTACTTGTTGGCGGCCACTAGAAGATTGTGGAAATCAAGTTGACGATAGGAAAGTCTGAACTATTGCAAGGTTAGCATACGTGTGGAAAGGCCAATGAGTTGAAATAGAGGAGGTGAGAGTGAAGGGGAGAGAGGGAAGTAACATACAGAAGCCATTTTGATGTATTTGATCTGTTCCACGACTTGGTTGTTTGAAAAGAGGTACCTGGAAAGTAAGGTATGTTGTTGTGGTGCTGTGTAACTTTGTATGTATGGTAAAGAGGAAAGAAAAAAAGTCCCCAAGAGGGTGGAAAGTGGATGTTTATATAACTGAATAACATAGTCAAAATATCTAGCCATCATGTCCATCCGTCATTGTTGCGAAGCCGTGAAATTCTAGCTCGACTATGATGAAACGCATCAGCACTGTGCAGAGAAGTTACACCGTCAGAATAACCCTGCTTTAGTCCTTAAACCCGACGGACATTGTGGAAAGGTGTCTCTATCGATGCAAGTCTGTCCTGCGACGCAAAACTTGCCTTCGTTCGACCTTCGTGTGACCAAACCACCGAATGAAGCAGAAGTTCGATATACCGAAATGAACCTCTCCACCAGGATCAAACTGAGCTTTTCGTTCTCAAGTGAAGAGAAAAGCTGCTCGTTGGAATATAACACCTCGTCGAACAGCGTTCGCACCCATTTTAATCGCTCCCCAATTAACCGAGGATCAATATCATGAGTCTGTTGGGCAGCGCCATGAAGCCGAGTGTCATCGAATACTCTCAACAAGTTCTGCTATGTTACCTCATTTATTAGTGACTACAGATCGTCCGGCATAGCTTATTTTTGGACTCTTTTCCGATTTCCGACCCCACGGAATGCGATGTTCTCACTCTTTGTATTCAATATCCTCACTCTGCAAAGTTTAAGCATTGTCGAGATTCTTTTCACTCTATGAGAATACCAGGTCACATAAATCCATCGATTAATTTACACAGGGCACGATAACAATCAAATTTCCTCCAGTTTCCAGGTTGCCTTATGGCCATTTGGGGTGGGGGGTGTCATAATTCTGACAGACCAAACCGCTGGTTCCAATTCCCGATTCGGTTCACGCAGCAAGAACTGAGCTACTTCGTCCTTTCCGGTGTTTCCACCCATGTAAAAGAGGAGTTTAATTTTAGCTTAGCGCTTAACGGGACCAATAGAAGTGGCGCAGCATCGCTCCAACGCTCCAATAATGAGCGTTGGTTAGCGCTGCAACATCAACAATGCGCTTTCTTAATTCAAGTCAAAAATACGAAGGGTAAGAGTCACACCACAACTGTTGATTTCCGGGTACCTTTGGGCCACTCGCAGATCAGCTTTCTACTGGTCCCTGGGCAGGAAAGTCCAACCGTAATCTTCTGCGGATGAGAAGGTCTTCGACGGAAAATCCCAGCCACTTACAATCTACAGACTACTCTTAGCACAATCCACTGTCGTCCCATCCCTTTTCCTTAGAGAAGATTTATCACAGTAATCTTTCCAACATCTCTATAATCCACCCGCCACCCCAGCATTTCTCTTAACAACGATTTACCACGGTAAGTACTGTCTGTATTTTCTTATCGCCTTGTGAAGTCATTCCTGTGCGCATGAATGTGCCACCATTGCAAATCGAAATCGGCGGGCAGAAATTCCATGTTGGTATATCTTCCAATGTGACGATGATGCTTTTCAGGACAGGTCGAGAAAACCAGGTAAGCCAGGAAATCATAATTGAGCGGAATCACATTTCATGATGGGGATAGGTTGCAGATGTACAGGGCATAAATGTTCTTTGCTCTATTTAATTTCACTATGGCGAAACAACCGCCCAATGTAGTATGCAATGCTTGAAGATAACTCCCCGTCACTGTAAACAAAGGTTCTGTTGAGATGTGTGCATGGAAGCCCACAAGACATTATTGTTGCGTCACCTCTTCGTTCGAAGTGCAAGAAACGTGCCTGCTTCGCTCCCAAGTCGAGAGATGACATGTTCCGGTGCCCTGTACAATACTCGAGTAAACATCCGTACATCATCAGGGGAGTCTCGCTACAGTGCGAAATCTAGACATTTTAGATGACGGAAAGCTGCTAAATCTCAAGATAAAATCCACTACTCCTACTGGCTTGAGGCTGAGAAACGATTCGGGTATTATCGGATGTGTATTATCGAAAGGACGATCAAATAAATTGGAAGATCGGGCAAGAACGGAACTAGCCATAGCCCCAGCGTGTTGTTGTTGTGGTGTTGTGGTGGAAGTGTTGGACGGGAATGGTGTTACCAATTGCGTGAGCTTGTGAAAATGAGGACCGTTGGTCGAGATTCTGGGGGAATGACAGGCCACCTGGCCCAATGGAAGTACGAAATTTACCTCCGTACGGAGAATTTTGCCAAAGAATCACGGTGCCCTTGCAGAGGGAAAATGACAGGTTGTGCCAACCAAGATACATCTCAGGCGGTCACATAGTGCCGAGCCAGAGTTGGCACCCGAGTGCCAGGTGCCAGGATGAGGTGAGGCTCCTCGGGCTCTTCCTGAGGGATGGATGAATGCCAGGCAAGGTCCCAATGAACGCAGGCTGGCCTTCTCGCATCTGGCCATTGCTGGAGATAATAGATTGTAGGTAGAGTGTCAATTCTTGACCACTGCGCTACCTACCTAGTCCTGAAGGACGAGTAGAATTTGCTTAATCTACTACAAAGTGCCCTGCTGGTTCCGCGTCTGACCCTCCCTCCCTCTGCTGGTGGTGCTTTGAAGCAGCGTGGTGTAGGTGCTACTTGTATAGGCGCGACCTCATTCGCAGTGTCTCAATCCTACGCCCCCTCCCCAAAACCACACCAGCCTAATACTCAGTGCGTCTTTCCTCTCCCGAGACACTGGAGAAATTCTTCATCACCATGTAGCGATAGCGCCGAGGACTCAGTCAACGTCCTTTCAAACCCTCGAGAAGCCACTTGTCGCATTTGCATTGCATGCACGAGATGAGCGGAGGAGTCAAGACTCTGTCTTTGGACACCCCTGAGGTCGATCACAGCCACCCAGATGCAGCGATACACACAGGATTTCCTGAAAGAAAAAAATTCGAAAAAAAATTCGATGTTTGTGGCTGTTATCATTGACCAAGCATCAAGTCCGCTTATTCTTACCTTGTCCTCAACAATGAGATGGTCCAAAAATTTCAGCAATGTTTCCCAATGTCATGCATGCACATTGATCATTGCCCATTCCTCACGTTTGCTTCGACACAAAAGTCCATCAAATCCCAATCTAGTTTAATATCCTCTCGTCTCGATGTGGATTTATTCCTCGTTCCTCGGATCCCTAAAATAGACTCTAGAAGCCTTCGTGTGGTCCAGAACGTTACCTAGGTAACCTTCAAGACTTACTACATTGGGTTTAGCGGATTAAGACTTACTACATTAAGAACGAAAAGTGGGTCAGGCAGGAACACCAAAAGTCGCCCGTAGCGTGTACGCGGCTCTTCTACCTACGTAGCGACACTTCCAACGGTCGGAAACGTACAATTTTCGAGGACAAGACAGTACTTAAATAACCCTATAGATCTGTCTTATTTGCATGTGTTTCCGACCAGTGGAAGTGCAGCTACGTGGCTATATGCGCTGCAGGTGAGGCTCAAGTGCGCATACGGCTCTCGGTGCGGCTGTCCGTGTGGCTAGAGCGTGGCTGTGCGCCTCGGCCACCATAACCCGAGTTCTAGCCCACAAGGCGGCTGTAAGAGTCTCCCCTGAGACTCTTATACTGAGATTGATCCGCTCCAAACCCGAGACCAGTGTCTCCCTGCAATATTTCCACCCGAGTTTCTGTGTTCTGGTACTTTCATGAAGCTTCCGCGGAATGTCAATTTTCCAGTTAATAAAGCAGAACGCTGCTTTTTCACAGGATAAGCAATTCTACATCTCTCAATATCAAATCGCCTTTTACCTCAGCATCCTCACAGCTTGGCGGAAAATCAAAGGCCAAAACACCTTCCAACAGTCTCTTTGACGGTTATTCGTTACGCAGCAGCAGGAGGGAAACAACAACCATTCTCAGAATCATGAATCTTATTGCAACAGTTCTTGCCACAGTAGCAATCCACTCATTCCTGCAATGGGTAGCGACTTCCATATTTCATTTCAAGTTTGGTTATTTTGGCATCCTTTGGGCAATTCTTCGTTGGCTGGCTACTAGTTGAAAGTCTTCAGAGGCACAAGAATGACGGACGCCCTGATGCCCAGGATTCAAATATGATTCTCAACTTCGAGATTTCCATTCAATTGCAATATTGAGCATTATTATCGTGCTTGCAGACTTGTGGGCAACATGCAATTATCACACTTCACGTTTCTTATTCTGATTTGTATTAGGTGAATTTGGCGATCGTGAATCCTTGAACCCTTCCTCCACCTCCATGGATATGTTTATCTTCTCATTTTCTCTTGTTGAAATTCCTGGTCCAGGCTCGGCTCGAGACCTTTTTCCTCAGTATTGTGGCCGTATCATGTGTATTTGCAGTCAACTTCCTGAGCAATGTTGTTGTTGAATCTTTTCTTCTGATCATATAGGGGTCGTCCAAAGTTGCTCCTCGCAAATTTCCATATCAAGTGCCATGGATCAATGTGTTACACTAAATTTATCAATGTGGCCGGCTATGCTTGGGTTTTCGTGGATGGATTGTTACTCTTCTACTCGTAGTTATGTTGTTGAACGGCTCATTTTTCTGTAACTAGCGAACCAAATGCTGTGCACTACGACCTCCTAGCTGCATTTTCGACTTGACGAGAGAGAATGTAAAACATTTCTCTGTTCACAAACTTTTTCTCATTCCCTTCGTCAGAAAGCTGTTTAATCAGCTAAGGCATAGAAGTGTTAGACGTCCTCCTATCTGGATTTTGAAGTCAATGGCCTGGAAGACACCAGAATTCCATATAACTAGGTGTTTAGGCTGGTAGCCATATCTCATATCAAATGGAATAGAACCTTCCAGACCATGGTATTCCAGGTCCCGAAGAAAACTCATCCGAAACTTCAGATATTGCAGAAATCTCCGACATCTGTATTCTCAAAACAACATTACTTTCTGTCGGAACACAGCAGCGGTCTTCGTGATATTTCTTTGTTGGCACTAAACCCACGCGGAACCACTATCAACCCAAGAGAGTCCATCTGTTTGACAAAATTGCGGTTTTGGTTCCGGTCACAGGTCACATCGGCGTGACCAAGCGACAATGAGTTTCATAAAGTAAGCCAGCCAACTTCAAGAATATTCGATATCACACCATCACTACAAATTAATAGGCAAGAATGCTACGTAAGGAATTTATACTTTCATCATTGTCCTAATTCGGTTCTTGTTCCATCATTTTACGTCCAGAAACATCCATACTTCGCATCATCATGAATCGAGAAAAGCCCAAACAATCGATGGACCGGTCTCGACGGAAGACCAACAGACAGGTACAAACTCCTAGGCTTGGCGTGGCTAGACAACGTCAGATCACGCAAAGCAACTTGAAGAAACGATTGGAAGAAAAACGGTTCTCAATCATGCATATTTTTATCTTTCTTATTGGCGTTATCGTCATCATTTGTCCAATTTTCACTCCATTAATCAGGATTACCATCAACAATAGCAGTAACAATGTGTCCGGGGGCTTGTTTGGCTACATAGCGGCTCCAAGCGGCAGGCTGCTCGAGGCGATTGCTAGTGCAGGATTATCGATAATAGAAAGAGGCAAGCAATATCTCCTCGAGGCTTGAGCCTCATCTGCTTCAAATAAAACATGTTGTATGACGATCGTCCCTCGTCCCTGGCTTAGTTGTAATATGTGATATCTTGATTCCACTTCCTTCTCTAGGGTTTTTTATTGCTGGCTTGAATGATTGTAGAGTAAATTTATTGTTCCAACCGAACGGCAAGTATTGAGATATGCCACAAGACTTACGCGCATATACTTCTGCATTATGCTGTGGATAGCAGGATATATAAGGCGACGCTACTTAAAGAAACTCTCTAAGTAGACGGAAACTTACAAAATAATGACACGTACTTACGTCACATCCATACTTATAATTCACGAGCCAAATGATCCATGTGAAAACATACGTGGTGCCGCCATCTCGTCTCCCAGTAGAATTGAAAAATAGCAAACAATTACTTCCTATCGTTTAGAACTATCTTATTGCTCCAGTTATATAGACTACTCAAAGTCAACAGGAAGCCCTCGGACAGTCATGGCACTTGTCCTAAAAGGTTGGAAATATTTTTCCTAGTCTACTAGTAGTTCGCATGGACAATTTCAATACACACACAACTCAGCTAAAATATCTCTCCCAGTCCCAATACGGTACAGCGGGTTCTCTGAATCTAAATAAACGGCCTCTCCAAGTTTAAATAACCAGAATGCCTACTATACCACCACCGCGTCCCTCGTTCCAGTCGCTACTTCGTTTTATTCATTTCTTGCAATATGCTGTTAGAGCCACAGAGTACTTATAAAGCCTGTGACTCTCGCAACGTAATAGGAATTTCGAATAAAACTCTTGCTCTAGAGTTCTCGCAGCGTGTGCCGGTGGTATGATGAGCACAACAAGATTCCTACCAGTGCAAAAGGTTCTGGTTGGTCTCTTGGTGAGTTGTGAAATTTATCGGAGCTTTTATGTTTGGATGAAGCTTTTGATTTTTTATTTCGGAACGATCGCAAACAAGCAGCATGTATCCACAGCTTTCTGAAGCTCTGCAGGTGGCTTTGTATAAGACGTTGACTTCGTGGGGAGAAAAGGGGGTTGCTGACTCCAAGCGAAGGCGGCACCCGAAGGCGTCGCGTCCTTCACTGACCCACGCCTTATTGTATTTGAATACGAGTAGAACATCCTTTTGCGAATTAATCTCTATTTCTAGCTCAATAAAATCTTGTTTTCCTCCCATAATAGCATAGATCAATAGATGAGGGTTTTAGTATAAAACTTAGTCAAGACCTTTATTTTCCCACTGCACTGCCCTCCTACCCCCCGCTCCCCGGTAGAAGTTGTCACCTTGTAAGTCTCATCACATTATGTTCATCCTAACTCCCAAGGATCTTACTTTGCAGATCCCCCAGGACTTGGCCTAGATCTTCCCCACGAAACAGGGATCTGATCCCCGCCAATACCTCGGTCCACTTCAAACACGCCTCCAAAGTTTCATGATGAGAGAACGAAATACATCTCGCGTACTTTCGATCTCCTTCATCCAACGTTTTTTACCAGTATCACATCTTTTCAAATATCAGTTTTTCCTAAATCAAATCGTCAATCATGGGACAAACACCCTCAGCGCCGACTCTGACAGAGGAGAATATACCAGATCAAACGGGGAAGGTACGTTCTAGCTTCTGATGGATATACAACACCTTCCAACGGTACCATACTCAGACTTCTAACTATGATTTTGAACCACAGGTCTTCATCGTAACAGGCTCCACATCAGGAGTAGGACTTGAACTTGCAAAGATACTCTATGGCGCTAACGCAAAAGTCTACGTCGCGGCCCGTGTAACCGAGAAGGCATACTATGCCATGGGAGTTATGAAATCCACATATCCAGATTCCAAAGGCGAACTGATATACCTCAAACTCGACCTCAGCGACTTGACGACGATCAAAGCTTCCGCAGAGGAATTTTTAAAGAAGGAGAAACGTTTGGACGTTTTATGGAATAATGCGGGTGTGATGGTTCCACCGCAGGGGAGCACGACGAAACAGGGTTATGAATTGCAGATTGGGACGAACAATATTGCACCGTTTTTATTCACGAAGTTATTGACGCCGTTGTTGATCGAAACTGCGAAAACGGCTGAGAAGGGGAGTGTGAGGGTTGTGTGGGTTAGCTCCAGTGCGGCGGAGAGGTCGAGTCCGCAGGGAGGTGTGGAGATGGATAATCTGAAATATGAGAGAGAGGATAAAAGTGCGTGGCATAAGTATGGTGTTAGTAAAGCTGGAAATATATTACATGCATCTGAGTATGCTAAAAGATTTGGGGGAGATGGTATACTGAGTGTGGTAAGTTCATTACCTTGTGTACTAATAGACGGATACTGATTCAAGGTTACAGAGTTTGGACCCGGGCAATTTAATGACGGATTTATGGAGAAATATGCCCTGGTGGCAAATGTTAGTTGTCAAGAGAATACTGAAGGAGCCTGTTTTTGGTGCATACACTGAGCTATATGGCGGGTTATCACCGGACATCAACATGGAAAACAATGGTACTTTTGGTAAGTAGAGCTAGATACGCTAGAACGTAAATCCATATGCTAATCTTGCTTTTAGCCGTACCTTGGGGGAAAATGCAACGCCCTAGAGCTGATATTTCATTAGCATGTAAGAGTATCGATGAGAGTGGCACTGGCTTGGCGAAACAATTTTGGGACTGGACGGAGAAAGAAGTGGAAGCTTATGTATGACTACTAGAAAGGTCCAATGGACTAAAACCGAAATTAGAATCTGAAGGTCGACTTGTCAAGCTCGAAGAAAGAACCAATTGAAATTGAACTTAGGGCATCGGAATATGAAGCATTCTAATCCCATCTTCGGGGACACCATAATCTGAATGTCCAGAGCTGCTGCAAGGCTACCCTGGAGGCTCAGACATGCTTGAAATCACTTCGAAGGTCCTTCAATCATCTTTTCAAGCCCCCCCTATCCTTTTAATCTGTACCTGTTTTCGAATGATAGGCTTCTTTGCGCCAAATCCCAAGTGACCGTGAAACGAGGACCTTGATTGTAAATACCATTAATCCTCATAAAATACGACGTGTCTATCCTCGGGATTGAGAAACGTCTTTTGTAATAAACAGTGAAATTGATTACTGGATAATAGCATCTTGAGAGGCATTACCATTCTGACCATCATGAGTTTGGTCATTTTGGATGATGGAGAACATCCAAAAAGTAATAGTAGTATTCTCCCATCTGTGTGTTCTGTGGGAAGATAACGATGCGAGACTTCCCTTATTATTGGAATATTTTTTGCAATTGTCCAGATGTTCACAGAATGTCAAGTGCAAGAAGAAGGCATGTAATTCCTAGTAGGAGGAATTTATGCGTTTTATAAAGAACACTTTATCTTCGCATGAACACTCGAAGATTCTCGAGATCCGCAAAGGAGTAGAAGCCAATCTGAGTTCTTCCTGCATGGCTAGAAAGGGATCTTAATAAAGCTACATTAAAACCAAGCCCAAATATGGGAGACTGCTGATTTGCTTTAATTAACGTGTAAATGGCTAGATTACATGGCTAGTATTGTGACTCTTTGGTCTTGAAGGCATAGGGGGAACCACGAAGGAGTGAATATCCATCCGTGTAATCACGTGAGAAGTGGAACCCCTCTACCACAAGCGACCTTTATCACTGACAATAAGCAAATCGCTGTCGCCTTCGGGCACTGTGGAGGCGGCATGTGGAGTTACTCAGCGGTTGTGATTCTCATGTGTCGTTGAAACCAATTCTTGCGCCAGCGGCTGGCGCCTGCAATCATCCACGTTCAGTCTTCCTGACTATAAAAGGCCCCCTCAAGTGCTCCTCCCCAGTTCAATTGCTAACTTTAGCGCTACACTGCTATTACATTATAATGATCTCTTTGGGTCCAATCCCCATTCAGATAGGCTTAGCCTCATAAATATTTTTTTGTGGAGTTTTTTTGTACTTTTTTGAAGTTGTGCTGTTAAGCGAGGTCGCGCCAGCCACTCGAATTTTCCCCCCTATTCACTACTGACCTAGAGGCTCTGCAGTCCAGCCCACGATTTCTGAACTGTTTTAATCGCGTTAGTAGCAAATCTATGGAATGGTGGTTTCGAAAGATTAACCAGGGAGCTGTTGGTTCACTGCCCCCCCTCCTCCTCACCCCCAAATATTAGCTATGCTAAGTTCAATTGATGACTCATTTTATACCAGACCTTGTTTCTTGCGCTAGTAAGTAGGAATTGATGTGTCTTTTGTGATCCCCCTGGAATGTATACATCAGGTACCCAAAAGTTAGTAAGAAGTTATCGATACCGCTCACATCACTTGAATCTAATTCTGCGATGAATAGCTGCGTTGTATTCTATCCACTCCTAATTTCCTACTCGTACACTTTGATGAATTCTGTGAAGACGCGTTTTGCCTAATTTGCCGATAATATACAGAGATTCCAACTCTTTACCCTTACCCCTCACTATATGGGGAAGATATCTGGATTTGTTGCACATCTCACTGTGTTCTTCACCTCACAAAATCGACATTCAACGACCCTAAGACCGGCAAACGGATTTCTCAACCCCCGAACTTGCCGTCAAATACATGGTGAATCCAACTCCTTGTCATTACCCTTGCCTATTTAGGAAACATGAAGATTTGTTGCATTTCGCACTGAGCCTTGCACCTCAAGAAATTGACACTCGACAACCTTAAGACCGGCAAACGGAACTTCCAAACTCCGAACTTGCCGGTAAATACCCAACAAATCCATATGCTCCTACCTCCCAGGCTCCGCCAACATATTCAGGAAACATAAAAATTATGTTGGACAGCCCAATCATCTCAAACCAACCAGCCTTTACTTGACCATTGATCAATCAGTAAAGAGATCCAGTGGAAACAAATAAATCGGGTATTTATGCATGAGTCCCTCAACTATCATAATGACCAAGATCTCAACACTTCGTGCTGCGCAAGTCAATCGTCACCAAAAGCCTTTGATTCATCCATCTCCGCGCCACACTGCATATTTAGAATCTCTCGCAACGCTGTTGACAGGCTGGCCCAGAAAGGAGGCGTTAGCGTGCACTTAATCATCATATCGAGCGCCAAACCTAAATCAGCGAACCACCAAGTTCAAACGATTCACAGGAGATTTTCCAAGAAACAAGGAGCCATGTTCAGTCCCAGAACTTGCTTATATCAGGGAAGTCTAGCTCCCTGTTCCTGTAAAAAGGGATCGTCTCTTATGAATCGTCTGGGATATCTGATAATCGTTCAATTGAACCACTCTTCAAATCAAAACCACATTTGCTCAATCGTCAATTCATTGAGCAGAGATGAAGCCACTATATTTATACATTACTAGGCGGATACCCTCAACCAAGAACAAGAACAGACAATCCTGGCAAGAAGAATGATTCCGCTGATCTTTCCACGACCTCCGGTTCCAATCAACTCAAGGATTCTTCAAGCTTTGAGCGGGTATGAGATGGAGACAAATTGTCTCCAGAGTCCCACCAGGGCTCTCGCGAAATCAACAATATGGAGCACACGCGTCAATTCAAACGCTATACGCATTCCCGGCACTGAGCGAAGGCACAGTTGCGTATTCCTCATACCGAGAAACATCTCAGCACAAGTTTTTTTGTTATAGCCTATTATGGGGCTGAGATAGGATGTGCCGACAACTGTTCAATTTAGAGGAAGTGATGTACTTGGAGAAGGGTATACCCGTGGACTTTTGCAGTAGTTACGATGAGTGTAAGTCACGTGTCGATTCGCTAAGTGTCGCCATGTGCCAGCTCCAGCGCTATGTACAGACTCCCGAAGGACAGGATATGTAGCGGATATTTCTTTTCTATACAATTATTCTTATTTTCTAGACTAAATGAGCCGATTAATAAAAAGATCAAGCATAATTGAAGTACTTGTTCTAACCCCTTTCAAGAGATTTAAGATTTTAGACAACTTGAATTGACTTACAATGATATAAAGAAAAGGAACCTCTCCTACTTTCTTATCCGTCATGACACGGATTGGCGCTCATTTCACCTAGATAGCGGCTAGTATACGCATATTAGCAGATAAAATGTTTTCCGCTCAAGTGTTGACAATAATTTAAGGAGTTGCAGCCATTATAAAGCTCACTTTTATTCGTGACCGGTTTAAGCGGATTGTTCATATCAACAAGGATACAAAGCAAATTTGCTCGAAATCTAAGGGTTACTCTTAGGTTTGAAGATTTCCGGATTGCACTGTACAGTAGTACGCGAAGCTATTTTGAACGAATATTCCTATTTTTGGGACACCATTGGATCTGGACTCAAGGATTTACAGTATACTATTTTCTTTCGAGATGTTTATAAGAGTTTTAAGTGTCTAGATTGATGCAAAACACTGGTACGGTGCTATTTGGATCTTTTTCATACAGATATCCAGGCTTTTGAGGTCGTATTAATGGAAGCTAGATTGAGAACTTCGGCCCGATATAGTTGGGCTGATACACTACCGGTACTGTAACACGAATCAATAGACATCACGATCTCACACTTGCCTACCGTCCCCGCCACCATTCAAACATTTCAAGATGTCCAGACTCCCTTCCATGGTGTTCAATAATCCTTATACGAGGTCTGGACTCCCTTTCCATGGACCGGAACGAGAGATGATGATCATGAGGGATTGGGATGATGCGGAAGCCAGAGCGAGGGGCTACGTAAAGGAAGAACAGGTTGAGACTGAAGAGGCGCACGACCGAGAGAAGCGGATTGATTATACATGGATGACAACTGAGCGTCTCCGGGCGGAATCTCAATACCATGGCCTGCCTGCTGATGGATGCAAAGAGGATTTGATGGAAAACTTGTCCAAAAACTGCAAATCACACCCACGGGAAAATCACAGGAGAAGGCTGCGAGTGTGGGAAGAGTCAAAGAAGAAGAGGGAGAAGCCCATCGCTTTTTTTTTGTTCAGCAAGTTACCTACAGAACTACAACGGCTCGTCTGGCTACATACTCTCCCTGGCCCAAGAGTTTTAACCCTAGAGCTTCGGTGGCCGAAACAACACCCTGCGAATGGCGAACAATTTAAGAAAAGCTTCAAGCCTTACTTTGACTGGGAAAGCTACGGGTCAAGAAGGAATGGCCAATGGCTTATGAGCCCAGAGCCAATATAGTCTTTCGATATGGAAGAAACGAACCAAATCCTGCAGCACTCCAAGTATTTCATATGTCCCGACAAATAGCCCTAGAGAAGTACAAACTCTTTTTTGGTAGCCCCAACTGTTACGCAAATTTGCACATCGACATCCTGTATCTCGATTACTGGTCAGCGGAATATTTCTTTTGGGTTACAACCTACAGACCCCCTAACTTGAATTGCTTTTCGCCACCCACATTTTGTATTGCTCCGCCGCCAACAGCGGTTGCAGACCTAATTTCCATTCGAAGGATAGGAATCGGATATGAACAGGGATGGGCTCATTTGGACGGACTAAAGAACCCGGATTATGGCATGTCCGCAAGTGGTGAAGAGTTTCATGGCGAAACCTTCGGTGGCGAAGCCCTCAGGAAAAGATTGCTACTACCGACTCCCATCTTTCCAGGGCTAGAGACCATCCCGTTGTGTTTTATGCCCCAAGACGGTGATTGGGATGTTTACCCAGCCAGCTACTCTAAGAAGGCAATTGAGCCTTACCGGAAAAGACTCGTCACATGTGGCTTGAAAGAGTCAGAGGCGTTGGAGTCGTCCGCTCTGGAAAAACCAATCGCTCTCGCCAAAAGGTTAATCCACTCTTTTCGGGAAGACTCCCTTACTACAAAGGAGCGTGACTATGGAATCCCGGATATCGATTTCGCAGTTATCAAGGGATAACGTACTGTTCCGACCTTTCAAGAGTTCGTTGCGCAGCCATATGTCGAACCTCTACCTTTATCACCACTAGAGATCCAATATGATGTTGAAATCAAAAGATTGATTGCGGAACTCGATGCATACTACGGCTCTATGACGTTCCGTGAAATTGATGTCCTGTGGAACCAAGTGAACATCGATGCACTTTGTAAATATAGCGTCCCTTGGACTCGGAATCCGATTTCGTTGCTGTTCTTGCGGAGACAAGGCAAAAAACGCCCAAACTCTATAGCAGCGCCTATTGCGTCAGAAGATACGCGTCCATGAGTTTGAGGGAACGAGATATCGTGGCTTTGGAGTATAAGGCAGTTCAACGGCGACGAAGGCCAGGGTGGAATGAGCCAAATTAGTCGTTCATGGAAGTCTTTGTAGGGATGTAACTGGACCGTTAGGCAAAGCGACTGCGACTCACACGCCAATCAACTGTTTATGCAAAAGAATCGATACTACGGTCGTTACTGTATCTATAGCATTTTCTTACGACCTGTCTTATCCCCTTTCGATACCACCAATCGGTCACCTTCACAAGTTCAGATACCGCTTGAACAATTAACACCAAATGCAAGTCAAACTCGCGCTTTACAGGAGATATTAGTCACAATTCCAATTACGAGGACCCGCGGAAAGATTGATAGACGAGCACTAATACTTAGCCCTTGAGTTCCAAGGGTTATGTAGACTAAACGAGAATATATTTACGTCCTTTCGCTCTGCTCTTTCCTTCTGCTTCGCGTCTTCTGCTTCGTTTTCGTATTCAAGCCCATTATTCTGCATACATCGAATCAAAAGGATGTATTCTTACAATGAATTATTCATATCACTGTACTGTACCAGTATTGTAAACTATCTAGAAGAACTAACATCTGCAATTATATATACTCGGATGGGAAAGGGGCTGTATATTATCTTTAGCGAATCTAGCAGTTGTATAGTGACCAGTAAGCCACTTTTCTTAGTGCGAATGGCATTTGGTTTGCAAGAATACTGATATTATTGAGCTTCTGGATAGCCGTAAGTAAAGCGATGGGGTAAAATAATTGGAGGCTTTATTTCGGGAGACGCTCTGTTATGTTCCAGTTACTGAGAGGCCGGATTATATAACTTGCCTACCTAGATCTCCTAAGACTTTCCACCACATGGAAGCTGGTTCCCTATTACTAGCGTGTTCTATGGTATTCGAAAAGAGGAATAGAGCAAGATATAAGACATAAGCTCCTATTATATATAGTTAGAAGTTAAGCTTTTGAATTTAACTCATTTTACCCTAGCACTTTTGATATTCTATATACCTAACAATATATCTAAAGGCGTTTTAAACCTTTTCCCACAGCGTTGAGTATAATCTTAAGGTTAAATAGTAGAACTAACTAGTACTAATAATTTCATAGTACATATAGTACTAGTCTTATTACACCTTTCATATGCACGTCCATTAACAGAATCTAATAAGATCCTCTACCGGTTTAGATAAAGAAGGACAAGGTACTAATAAATGTTTTCTCATCCAAGTACTCTAAATGGTGGCGTCGAACCGCAGGTAGCTTCTGGGATGAGCCTCACTGCAGCGGACTACATGCAGGAGGCTTGAATCTAGAAGTTGATCCATCTCGAACAACCCCAGGATGTTAGGTCATTTGATGACTGTACATCACGGGGCGTGTAATAATGTGGCGTCGCATCGGTATTAGGGTTTTCAACATGATAACCCTTTTCTGGCATGGAAAGAAACAATTGCGGAAATAAAACTTGCTGAGATCAATGTGGATGGTATTAACAAAGAAAATAGTCTGAGTTTTATGTATAATATCGCTATCGTATAGATCTCGGATCGAGCAACAGATCATCGATCCTCAAGTTACCAAACTTTCTCGTTCTTGCAACTATATCAATATTTGAATGTGAACTAGAACGATGTCGTGGACATAGTATCCCGAATTGCCAAGGAGCGAGGAACGATTCGTCAACACTCCCGCAACGTAAATACAATAACGGACCTAGTAAGTAAATATGAATAAGCAACTAGGATTAAATTAAAAGCAGAAGGAATGGAAAGCAAAGTGATAACTGACATAACAAACAAGATAAACATCTTATCGCATTATTATCCAAATCCGTCACCGATAACCATCACCTCGACCTATTAGCAAAGACAGCATCCATGTTTTCTGCACTGTAACCCAAGTGAGCAGGCTTGTCTGGAACCTTGGAACCACAGTTCCAATGATATGCGGGAGTTATATGCAGAAAATGACGTAAAAAGCCCTTTCCCAAAAAGGTTCTTCTCCGTGTTTGCGGGGTAATCCTACTTTAATTATCCGGTACTGTAGGATTATAACAATCTACTGTACCGCTTTGTCGGGATTTAGCTTCCGTTCTCGGAGCGAAATGCTCGAAGAACCTGATAATGCACGAGACATGGGAACGGATTAGTATTCTTTAATAACCTTATCGACCACCAACGAGGAGCTTGCTTAGTTCCAAGAGGATAAGCGGGAGATTTGCCATTTTATAATATCCGAAATTCTGGGGCAACCTAATCGTGGTTGATAACGATGATATCTTAATATCACGTATAGCAGCACCTAGCTATAAATAGCGATATGTTTGAGTTGACAAAGATCCGGTCAAAGATACAGTGGAAAAACCTTCACGTACAGTACAGTCATTTTCACGCTACAGTGCAGGTATATTCAAGTACATACATTGTGCTGATCAGCGGTAAAATACCTACGTTTGGTAAGTGCCCCGCATACTGAACATATACATTAGGGCAACAAAATATTACCTAGTTCAGCTGCTCTTATTCGGTTTTGTTTTAGTATTATTCAAATTGTACTCTTTGACCACTACGAAGTAGATGTGAGTGGATGTAAGTATATGGCCTTGAGCAAGTAGGATTAGAGGATATTAGGCCCTAGTAGATCCCGTAGCTTTCCGTCTTCTAGAAATCCTAGATTTATATAATCTACGTCTTTTTGTAGGTGCTTCTAAGATTTCTAGCTTAGTAAAATAAGGCCCTAATTGTTCGCTATCTAATCAGAAAGCGTAAAATAAGTGAAAGTAGAACTAAAAGAGAAATTAATAAAGTAGGAGTATAGATTTACTTATATACCGTAGGGCACCCTAGTAGCCCTATTTACTTACATCCATTTCGTGGTGGTCAAAGAGTGTGATTAGAATAATACTAAAACGAAACCAAGTACTTACTCCGGCAAAATCGTTTAGACTATTTGTAACTCTCTAGTGTAGTAGCAGATGAATGTGATCCTCCAAGGGAAACCCGAGTAATTACTACTGAATTTCACTTATAAACAGAGGGTAATCAAAGCGCTAGCGTATTATCTCCATTGCGTTAATACCATACTGTAATCCTCTTTTTTGATAAAGTGAATATATACCGCGCCGCGTGCGGTGAGTCGTCAACTTTATATGCGCTAAGACTTCTCTTCTTATACACCTACCTCCTCTCAGTACTTACTTACTTAATCAATCAGCAAGCGAACAATCCTTGTCAGATACAGAAATTTCCACTCTTCATAATTCCACTCTCCATAATTCCACTCTCCATAATTCCACTCTCCATAATTCCACTCTCCATAATTCCACTCTCCATAATTCCACTCTCCATAATCTCAACTCCTAACTACTTATTACATAAACCAAGGTAATTCCTCTTTCCTCTTTCCACATTCCAGCACCTCTATTATCATACTAAACCCCTAGTACCATACAACTAACCTAAATATCTTACTACACCCAGTCTAGATCAACACAACTTCTAAACATCCCTACATTCCAAACCATTCACCACCATTGCCCCCCCCAACTCTACTCTTAAAAAATATTTCTTCCTCCCCTTCCCCATTCCCCTTCCCCTTCCTTCCTTCCTATAAAAACTAAAGACTTAAACCTCCCAACAATCTTGTACCAGAAACTAAAAAACCACCAGTCTATTATTCACTTCGCTACTTCCCTAGGGTTTGAATAGATAGTACTATTTGTCATATGTGATTAAGTGATAATACGGAAGTTACATTTGATACTTGTACAGTAGATAAAATATCCACCTATATTCAATCTCAAGATCTGCTTATAAAAAGTGTAAACAAGTTCAGCTATAGTAAATAAGGACAACCCCGGGAAGATTAAAAGATTTTCAAATATTCATAGCTTCTGGAATTGGAATAGAATAAACCAATTGCAAAGCCTATCACTCACACTCACCCACACAACCCGACCCCTACCAGGGTCCAGAAGAAACACACATTCACACCTCACACCTCACATTCTCCACAATCCCCCTCCCAAAAAACAGATCATCAAAAAAAAATCTTCAAATTGAATTCAAGTCTCCAAGAACGCCCGCCCAGCTATCTATCTATCTATCCCACCACCCTTTCTTCCATCTACCCATCCCCAGCCCCAGCCTCGCCGCGAGCCAGTACAGTCCACCAACCGCAACCGCAGGAGCACAAGCAGCCGCAATTCATAAGAGCGGGTTGGACTTGTACTCTGGAACCACGACACTATTTCCCTTTTCGGCATTGACTTCCTCTAGTGGGTTTGCTTCATCTTCGAGTTCGGAGAGGAACTTTTCGGCTTCGAGGGCAGCTATGCATCCAGATCCTAGGGTGGAGTTAGTATATGATATTTTGGAAAAGGAAGGAGAGGAAGGAGAGGGGAGAGAGGAAAACATACCAGCAGAAGTAATGGCCTGTCTATACCTCTTGTCCTGCACATCACCCGCCGCAAATACACCCTCAATATTAGTATAACTCGTCCCAGGCTTCGTGATAATATACCCCTCCTCATCCGTGTCAACCTGACCCTTCACCAAACTAGTCGCCGGATCATGTCCCACAGCATAGAACAACCCATTCGCAACAATAGTTTCCTCCTCCCCAGTCTTAACATTCTTGATGACCATATGAGACATCAATCCCTTATCATCACCCTTGACCTCCTGTCCAACGGTGTTGAATCGCACATTAACCTTTTTGTGTGCCAGTAACCGCTTCGCCATGATACTCGAAGCTCTTAGAACATCTTTTCGTACCAGCACATCGACTGAAGATCCGTATTTGGTGAGGAACATAGCTTCTTCCGCTGCGGAATCACCTCCTCCAATCACCACCAGTGGTTTGTTTCTGAAAATTGGCACGGCACCATCACAGACTGCACAAGCCGAGATTCCATTCTGCCAGTATTTCTCCTCACCCGCGAGACCCAGGCGACGGGCTGAGGCGCCAGTCGCGATAATGATGGCGTCTGCAGTATTGGGTTCCTTGTCTTCGGCGTACTCGTTCCAGTATTTGAAGGGACGTTTGGAGAAGTCGACTTTGGCGACAGTCTCCGTGATAATTTCAGTACCGAAGCGTTCGGATTGTTTACGCATAGCATCCTGTGGCCGAGTCCTTAGTGTCTTTTCTACTTTTCAAAGAAGGGAAAGGAAGTATACCATCAACTCCGTACCTCCAATTCCATCAGGGAAACCGGGGTAGTTTTCCACATCAGTGGTAGTAGTCAATTGACCCCCCGCCGCAATACCATTGGCAAGGAACCCCTCATACAGAACAGCTATATGCTATTAGCTTCCCCTCTTTCCCCATATCAGAATAGAGAAGACTCACGCTTCAACTCCGCTCTAGCCAAGTAAACAGCAGCTGTATGCGCCGCCGGGCCGGAGCCAATGATCACCACCTTACTATGCATCTTCCTCACGTTCTTCCCCTGGTTCAAGAGAGAATGCAGACCCTTCGCACCCACGCCGTCACTGAGATTCTGCGTAGTCGTCTTGCTCTTCTGCTGGAACCCAGAAACAGCAATTAGTGTCGAGATTCCCGAAAAGCTCGATCGGAGAGTACGATTTAAAGCTGAGGAAAACAGTTTGACTGTTGTGCGAGTGGTATGCGTAGATTTTTTTGCTTCTCGAAAAAAGAGGGGGGTTGTTTTTATGTCTGGCAGACGAGATTTGGTAGAGGAAGGAGGTTCAAAAGATGACGATGGTGAATGCAATGACGGTGGATTTACAGAGTGAAGGACCCGAGAAGGGAAGGTTGGCTTTTGTGTGGATGGTGGGTTGATTTCTAAGGGTCGAGCCTTGGGGATGTTGTGCTTGAGGACCCCGCCAAAAATATGTGGTTGATTCCAAACCGGAAGGTTCTGGCCCCCCCGATTTCAGCCTTACGCTGTGTAAGCAGAAACACCAATCAACTTACCTAGGAGGTATGACGTGCTCTTTTGTATTCAATCAATACTTTTGTATTCTTGTATTTATATATTTTTGTGAGATTCCCATGAGATCAGAGACACACGATACTGAAAATAGGTCCTTTTGTCTACTATTGGTGACCTAGATATTTTGCGGCTAAACATTAGTACGCCCCGGTCTGCCGAACGTTGAAAGCCATCGCTCCACAGATCTCCAGGTTGAGCTAATTAATCCACATAATGTCACTCTGTATTAAACTTGTACAATCCTTAAGCTGGCCAGACCCAAGTTGTGTCCGCTCGAATCCATTTTCGGTATTAGAAATTCAGGTCAGAAACGTGACTTATGTATAATGACGCCGGATCCTTAAAGTGGATGCTCATCCCAATATGGACATGCCAAATCCAGAAAAAGCCACTCAAAGACCAAGGAAGGTGAAAAGATACCATTAGTGTCTATCTCCGGAACGCCATCGCCTGGGAATATCATTTCCACATATGAACATACAAACGGTTCACTTCAAGAACCAGCCCCATCCAGCCCAAGCTCTACGCAATCGGTGCTCCTAGGTTCTCCATATCCTTAATATATCTCTCCCAAACATCAATCGTATTTCCGTAGAATTCAACATGTGCATCCGCAAGCCCTCCGAATTGCGTCTTGAACTCAATTCTCTTGATCCGCTCGAATATTTCCACCTCACGAACCACTTCCTCATCAAAAGCTTCCGTAAGTTTCTTGGTCTCTTCGACCCCACGCGTCAACTCGTCTATCCGTACATCCAGCTTCCTTTCCCGTTCTCGGCGTGCTTGCTCATGGTCCACCCCACGTACATCCTCAATTTTGCTGCGAAAGAATCCTGCCGTGCCGGTATGAGCTCCACCCGGCGAGCGCAGTATGGCTAGATCGTTGGTAGATTTCGCAAGATATTCTGTCAGCTGTTCAAAATCAAGTTGTTTCTGTTCCCGAGCTTTCAGAAGGCTCTTGAGTGTAGTACTGTATGCCTGCATATCTCGCAAATGACCCAGATAATCCTGATCGGTTTGCTCCTTCAGCTTTCTCATCCCTGCCGATGTGTCTTCTACACTCGCAGCAAATGCATGTACGGCACTCTCAACTCCCGGCTCCAGTAAAAGCAGTCTTTGAAATTGTTCTGCCAAATCTTTGTAATCGGTTTCCAAGTCACCCTCCCGTCGAGCCACACGAGCCACAATCTTCTCAACATGTCCAAGATCTTCATCAAGTTTGTCGGACTTTTCCCGAACCTCAATAAACCGTCTATCCGGCTTATGAACTTTGGTAAAGACATTGATAAACGTGTCTGTGAAATTGTCGAAGACTCCACCAGCGGCCTGATCGGATGCTGATGATCCCCGTTGAGGACGGCTTTTCATAGTGGCATTCCAATCTACGCTCTCGAGGAAAATAATGAGAAGGGAACTTTTTCTGAGGACTGGATGAAGTGATAATCGCGCAAGAAATCGATGGAGAGAATTCGCTCGTCGTGACGTAAAATCCGGTCCAAATCGATCGCCTCGTATATACTCCATTGCGTGCTTGTCTGGCAGAGGCGGGACCGCTTGCGCCGGGTATTCTCTGCATAATGACTTGTACAAGAAGACAAAATCTGTAAATCGTCTGCGAACGGAAGTCGTAGATTTTTGGAAAGATGGGAAATCGGTCTGCGATGATTAGCAAATGTCTGATAAAGTCCAATCTTGTATGACTTCATGTTAGGGAGAAAATGCGATGAGACGCAGGACGTCCAGCCGATGGGGGAAGTATAAGCAACTAAAGGACCTTGGGAGTACCAACATGTGTAGTGACCAAGTAAGAAACATATGCGTCTTTCGTGCCATCATTCTCTTTGATAGGAGCGGTAACTGTGCAGTCCAGTCTCGCATCGCCCACACCTGCAAGATCCATCGCATCCGCGGTATTTCCTAGTTGTCCATGAGGAGCTTCCGATTGATTATTTGAATGATCCATAGCTGGGATGACATGGCCTGATCCAGGGCTTCCTATTATTACTTCTTCATCAGGGCTTGTTAGGTCATTCTGCCATGAGACGTTGGCAAACTCGTCGTGGTCCATCCAAGCGACGGTGGTTGGTGGATCGGCGCGGGGCAACCTGAGATGAATCGGATTGTGGCAGATGAGGGGTTGGTAGAAGAAAGAGATGGGTGTAGGAAGATTGAGGGATGAGATCGGATGTGGTGGAAAGCTTAAGATTGTATGGTACTGAGGGTGAAGTTTTTGGTTTTATGTTTCGCTGAGTGATTGTTAGAGCTCATGAGAGGTGAATTGATGCAGCTGGTCGGTTGCTTGCGCAGCCTGATCAGCGTCATCAGGCTATGAAACCTTGCTGCCTTGTTGGCCTCATATCTTGGGCGATAAGTATTCCCCCTCCATAATCATGTGACCTGTTCACTTTGATTATCAAATATTCTTGACTTATCGAGTTTTGCTTTTTTGTTCAGAAGAGAAGAGCCAATATGATTGAAGTTTATAATAGATAAAGACATTTAGTTTACAGTAGAAGAGAAGGGATTGAAGCTCCCATTCCATTACAAGCGAGACAGCAAGCGAGGGGGGTCATAGATTCCCACCAATCTACTCTACACAAAAAAACATCAAATATAAACCCTTATAAGCCCTAGAGACTTCAAACTATCAACCCTAATCCAAAATCAACAAATCAACAATCAACCACAAGCAAGTACTTTCTAATTCCAAGACACTTACTCGTATACTAGCTAAAACTTACCCTAACCACATAAACTACCCTCTTACCAAATAAACAAAACAACCTACAACCTAGCAGTTCAATAACTCAACCCACTCACACAAACCTCCCTTATAAAAAATTAAAAATCCAAGCCCTAAACCTCCTATTACCTCTCTTCCTCCAACATCATCCCACCACCCCTCTCCTCCCCTCTCCTCTCCTCGCCCCCCATCCATCTAATCCAGTCCCAAAAACCAACCTGCAATAAGGCAACCCAACCATTAAAACACCCTTACTTCGCTTCTCAACAAGCACTTACAGTCTATCAATTTCTATACAGAAGATTATTAAGATTTCGAGATTTCGAGATTTCGAGATTTCCAACTTTATCTTTAACCACCGTATTTAAGATCTCAGAACTCTTAGGAAATAGTAGTAGTAGTTACAAAAGAACTGGAGAATACATGGATAATGTTTTCGTTTAAGGGTAGAGAGAGTAGAGATTAGAGTAGAGAGAGAGAGAGAGTAGAGTGATATTTGAAGGTCTATAAAGGAAAGCGTTGTTGGGATTGGGATTTTTATTAGAGAGGTAGCGACGGAGCGTCGAGGGTTATGTATATATGCGCCTTTGTATGTATAATTTATGTCTCTCCTCTTGTGGTTGTGATATTGTATGTGCTCTACTAACCCGTGACCGACAAATATACAAAAAGAAGGGAAAGTAATGAAAGTCATTATCACAACATTCCAAACTCCGTATCCCAATCTAAGAGAACGATGAAAATGTATTTACAATACCATACCACTCAATCCAAATCCAAATCCAAATTCCCGTATCTACCAACCCCATCCAGTCTAACCCATCCATCAACCCCGCCTCAACCCCCAAAAAGAAAAAGAAAAATACAAAAAGAATCCAAACCAAGCCCCCTACTCCAACCCCCCAACACTCACACTCCAAAGCACCGGCCTCCCATCCGACACCGTCCCCGCCTGATCTCCCCCAACCTGCCCACTCGCCGCAACATCATCATAAGGAAACGCATACCCCCTACCATCCCGACTCCTCCTATGCACACACCTCGCATAAACATTCGTCACACACCCCCCATAAAACAGCCCTACATCGCCCTTCGGCTCCATCCCCTCAAGTAGGAGTGTACTCCTATTAAACGCCGCCGCGATCCTCGCCGTCAGCGCACCCATCGCTATGGTATTGGTGGCTGACCCGGCAAACGGACCTGTGGAGCAGGAGAAGATGTCTGTGGCGGAGGGTTTGGCGAAGGTGCCGATTTGAGGGAAGGTGAGGAGGTTGGAAGTGATTGTTCCGGATTGGAGACCCCATTGTGCTTGTGTGTCGATGACGAGGGGTTGGGTGGTGTATTTGTCCCATACGGCATTTACATAGTCGTCGTAGTATCCTTTTAATAGGTTTGAGTCCATCACGTGGCCGGTGTTGGGACTCAGAACCCGCGTTACGCTTCCGGAGGTATCGCGCACGACTAGGTTTTTCCAGCCTGTTCCGTCGGTGGAGCTTTGGGCGATGAGGTCGTTGGCTATGAGGTCTACGCCGTTGGAGGGGAGGCCGAGGACGGTTTGTGTGATGCCCGAGGAGGAGAGGAGGGAGAGTGAGATGGGGATGGAGACGAAGTCTACGTAGGAGATATTGGCGAAGAGTTGGCTGGTGTTGTAGGTGAATTCACAGAAGCCCCATGTTTTGGTGTAGTTGGGATCCGAGGGGTTGGAGACTGATGGTTCGACCTATATATATCATATTAACATCTCATCTCATCTTCATATCACCTCTCCAAATCCCCTCCCCCTCCCCCTCCCCCTCCCCCTCCCCTCTTTCCAACCCAACACAAACAAAAACCAAACCAAAAAAAACTACTCACAAGCCCCGGCCCAGGATTCAACAAAAAAACCAACCGGTCATTATAACAAAAATACACTCTCCCCCCGGCTAACCACGGAATCGTCACAATCCGTTCCGTTCCCGGCCCCCCAAGCGGGATCCCACAGTCGGCCGCGAGAGCGACGCCATTTCTGGAGGGGGAAGACGGGAAATAGGGTGTTTGGCCGTCGGCTTGGAGGAGGAAGCGTTGGTTTAGTGTTGAGGGGACGAGGGAGAGGCCCGTTATGTAGGCGTAGATTTGGGGGGCGGTGGAGGTGTTGCGGAGGCTGATTTGGAGGGTGGGGGGTGTCATTTTTGGGGGGGTTGAGGAGGAGGGGAGGGTGTGTTTGGGATGGTTGGTATGTATGAGGTGAGGGTGGTGTTGTGTGTGGGAGGTTTGTTTCTTGAGTTGATTCTTACTGCGTCGTTTGGGTGTGAGAATGGTGAAGTTGGTGTATAACTCTTCTTCTCTATTCCCTCCCACGAAACAAAAAGCAATGCAAAGTAATTTAAATAAATTACTCCCTTCACTTCCCTTCCAGTACAATAATACTCTCTTCCTATCCCTCATCATCAGTTCTCCCCACGAGACGCCAGGGAGATCACGAACTTACCGCAGTAGAATGGTCGGGTGCGGTCCAAAAGAGGAAACTGTTTGTGGTGTGCTACAGTAAAGGACCGATGACTGAAACCAATTTTCTCTCTCTCTCTCAAAAAAAAAACAAATAATAAGCAGAGCAGACTCGAAAAACTAGGTACGTAGGTACGTATGAAAAAAACAATCTGGTGAAATGAAAAACGCTCACAGTACATAGGGAAACACAAAAAAAGGAATACGTGATGATGAGGTATCTGCGTTGGAGTGGAAATCAAGGCACAACACAACCTACCTACCAACCTAATCCCTCTACCAGTACTCGAGTAGGGTCTTATGTCCGAAAAAACCGGCGATGAGAATACGACCAATGGGGTGTGAGAACATCCCGTACTCTTTGAACAGTACCTAGATTGTACCTACCCTACACCTACCCTACCTATACCGTCCAAGGGTCTTAAAGTCTTTCATCTCTACCCCACGACCCCTCATAAAAAGGCACAGTACTTGAGTACTCGTACCTAGATAATTTAAGCTTACCTAAACCCCAAACCTCCTCCTCATCATCATCCTCATCATCATCATCCTCATCATCATCATCCTCATCATCATCATCCTCATCATCATCATCCTCATCATCATCATCCTCATCATCATCATCCTCATCATCATACACTCCATTACCTACCTACCTACACCACAAACCCCAACTCTCCTAAACAACTACCTACCTACCTACCTACCTCCCTCCTACCAATCTCCATCCCCTCTCCAAAAAAGCAGGTATGTACCTAACCAAACCAAACCTAAAATACTTGAATGTTAGGTAGCTAGCTAGACACAGACAGGTACATTGACGTCAGTACCTCCTCTTACAATCAATCACGCCCCACATCCCAACCCCAACCCCAACCCCAACCCCTCACTCCCCAACACCGCGGTCGCGACCAGTGATCACCTCCCCTCCCTGAACAGTAAAAAAAAACGATTTCAGGACTCAACTCACTCACAAGACATCACACAACATCCCATCCCCTCCCCTCCCCTCCCCTCACTCCCATCCAAAATACGCACATGCACACACTCACTTCCTTTCCCTTCCCCTCACTCCCATCCAAAATACGCACATGCACACACTCACTTCCTTTCCCTTCCCCTCCCTTCCCAACACCCCAAAAACTCAATCTCAATCAATCTCAATCTCAATCTCATAACCATACACGAACCAAGATCTCTAGATCTCTGGTTCGGGCCAAGTACAACTACTATATACTCATCACCTCACCTCACCCTATCGCCCGCTACCTGCTGTGTTCGCATCTCTAGGATTCACAACATACACATGCGCCCGTCTCTGCTGTACCACGAGACACGAACCACGAATCCATGAACCATCTGATATCATGCTATACATAGGTACCTATGATGTCGTATCTGCAGCTGTAGCTAGTTGTACTATGCTGTATGACAGGTAAGAGTACTGATACATACTCGGGACCAACTATATAACAAGTCAAAGATCCAGCCCCAGACGAGGGGAGGGATGAACTACAACAACAACAAAAGGCTATCGATTCATCCATAGTGCAGTATAATAAGCTTTTCCATTTCACCACATCCATTTAGGAAATCAGAATCAGGTAGCTACTCACTCACTTACACATCGCCAATACCAATACCAACCAAAATTGACGTTTTTGCTTTACTTTCCGCAAGAGTAACATAATTAGCCGTTTCCTAAAAAAAATGAAAAAGTCATGCGTCATGAAAGCCCCTCCATCCATTCATAGAAGCATAGGAGATTCCTCCCTCCACAAGACGCAAGACGCAAAAGCACCCATAAATGCAAAGAAAAACATTCCGCCAATCCCCAGTCTATGCGTACATGCTTGCTTGCTTGTTTCCAGTATGCTGATTCCCAATCCATATGCGAAGAAGCGGGTTCGATTTTCGTAAAATTACAAAGGGGGAGGGGGGCGGATGAAATAGGGAACGTTATTTCTCGTAAATTCGTAAACAAACAGACGCGCGCGCCCTTCAAGATCCATGTAGAGCCTTGAAGCCAGCCGAGACGAGACTCCTGGGTCCACTTGGGACATCTGCGGTTCCGGTCCAGTAGAAGAGGCCCTGAAACGTGTTGTCAATACATGATCGGACACAGAAGCGAACAGACTCCAAGAAAGAGATGCGGGAAGGAAAGAGATAATTGGTAGACACACCAGAAAAAGAAAAGGGATCGAACGAAAATCACACATACCCCAAGTCCCCTCTGATTACAAAATCCCGCCTTCATTTTCACCGTCTCCGGATTATCATATGTAACCCATCCTCCTTCTCCATCCCCTCCATGACAAAATGCCCCGACAACCCTTGTATTAACAATCTCCTCCGTCCCCGCACACGGCAAGTACTTATACTCAAATGTCCCTTCCTCGCCTCCATGTCCTGTGAACGAATGGCCTGGTCCACTGGTACCCAAGAAACTCCTTCCATAAACCGGAACACCAAGTAGGATCTTTGCCGCTGGGAAACCGGTGGAAATAACGTAATCCACAGCTGCGGCACTGGATGGTTCACCAGGCTTCCCTGCGTACAGCTGTGCGTGGTGACCAGCCTTTTCGGACCAGGAACCAGTGAAATCGTAGGCCATGAGGTTGAGGAGGTCGAGGTAGTCTTGTGCTTTGTATAGGTTGATGTTTTGCAGGGCCCATTGACCGGCTGGGAGAGCAGCAGTGAGGAGGTATTGATTGTCTGGGAGGTAAAGTCTAATGGCTGCTAGGAGGGAGAGAAAGTTCTGGCCTTCGATTTGATCTGATGGGTGCTCCCAGTCGACTAGATAACCTGTCAGAGGGAAGATTTAGTGCTTGTGAGAGTACTTGCTATCGATTCCGTCAAACCCGGATGCTTGAACTAACGCTCTTGCAGAACGACCGAATGTATCTCTGGTTGAAGCATGGGCTGCTACTCTCGCAAAGTTCTGGCTTGCTGCTCCTCCGCCGATTGACAGTATTACCCTGAGATACTCGTGTTCTTGCTTCAGTCGCATAAAAGATCCTATGCATCCGGTCGCTCCGTCTACTGGCATTTGTGCATCCGCCCATTCATCGTTCAACTAAACTTCATCAGACCCGGTCCAAGAATATACAAGTTGGGCAAAGACCTACAGATACAATGCCATCGGGTGACACTTGAGCAAAAGCATAAAAGACATGATTGATGCAGTTGTAGTTCAGTGTTGCTGGTGTTTCTCCACGGTAGACTCGGTAATTGGGATAATAGACAGCATTTTTGCGAGTAAGACTTTGAAGACTAGCATCTAGAGATGGCTGCGAGGGTCTTCGCATCTCCGGTCTTGTGCCGTATGGAATAGGTGGAGGAGTAGGACCGTAGTAACTCATTTTGTATAGCCAAGTTTGATATCCCAATCTTGATCTCCTATGCTCTGATCCAGATGTAGTCTAACTCGGCAGTCAAGTGAATGTCGTCTAAAAACGATATGGTTGACGTAGGAGAGCCGGTTGATGCTTCCTCTTTCGGAAGCCGGCTTCTGTTTGTTGGAAATGGATTCGTGTGTGTGGAGAACCACGTTCTTATGTTGGTGCAGTCTGCGGAGGGGCTGAATGCAGTTGGCCAAAAAGAGTATTCAATGGTACACTTCAATACTGACGAGACAGTTGGTGAAGACAAGAGCTTCGGGAGCTTATATATAAGGGATATATATGAAGGGTAGGTCTGATATTATCAGTTAAGTCCACCACACATGCTCACGGCTTACCGCTCGTTGATTATTGTTGCGTGGTTGTGGAAAGGTGCAAGTGGCGATTGGCTTTCCCTCGGTGGAGTGGCGTATTTGTAGTATGGCCCTAGGTTAGGTGGAGTATCAAGACCTATAAGATGCGTGACTAAGGACGATTGTCGAGTGTGAAGGGGAGACCTCCGTTCAGTCCTTTGCCTGGTTCTCTCAAGATGCATATATACACAAAAGCCTGGCTGAAGTTCCTTGACATTGTGAACATAAACAGGGCTTGACCTCGAGAAGCTTCCCGAAAACGGGTCCTTCCCTCCCATCAAGTGGCAGTTGAGCCGGAAAACGTATTTGCATGTTGAGCTGCGGGAAGAGGATGAAATGCGGATCAAGTGGAGTGAGAGGAGGAATGGCACAGGTACATGATGTACATACTATACATACATACATACAAGATCAGGGCCAGGGAATGGCATCGATAGCATCAGCGTCTTCGGAGATACTTTCTCGCAGCCCGAGAAGGCCAGATGCAGAGGTGCAGATGCAGATGAAGGTGCTTTGCGGTGCTTTATCGGCTGAACCAACAGAGGGGAGAGTCTCAGAGAGAGGGAAGAGGGGCATGATGGCTTCGAATATCTTGGACGTACCTCCGGGAAGGATGCGATACGCCCACATATGCACATACTACCGTTGAGTTCGTGCAGCCTCTCTCGATGTTGTACTGCCCTGTAGCCTGCCTCATGGCTGTCTGTACCCTACCAACTGCTGTAGAGTTCTGTATCTTAGGGTTAGGGCCACCTTCCATATCCCTATTAAGTCAATACGGCGTGCGTTGGAGGGCAGCGACTGCCATGAAATTCTCATCTGTTATCTGGAAATGCCGTGTAGGCATGTAGCGCTGACTCGTAGTTCTCAAGTACCGTTCTCTCGACCCGGCCATTCTACAACCGCAGAAGCATTCGGATGTTACCAACTCAGTGTCATTCGTACCATCAACTCGGTAGTCATTGAACCGCCCACAAAGGGGAGAGCAGCATGATGATGATGTCTGAACTTACGAGGTTGCTACTTTCATTTCGTGATGTGAGATTTGACAGCTGGCGTGGTAGTCGCAAGGATCTTCCATCGGCGGAGGGGACAGCGATCGTCACCAAGCGGCAGCACCTGGGATCACTGGCGAGATTGTGATGGGGGGTGCAGGTGCAGGTGCAGGCACAGATAGAGTGCAAACGGACCGGGAATGTGCTTGGAAGTCTTGCAGCCTTATTGGGTTGCTGTTCGGGGGTTTCCCAAGTCGAGATGTGCCCTGCTTCTGGCTGGCTGTGGTGGTGATGGTGGTGGTGGTGAGCACTGTCTTCACTGGTTGTAGTGGAGCCAAGGAGGGGTCATGGAGCTTTTTCGTCATGAGGGGTCAACATGACTTTTTGGCGGGGTAGCAGTAGGTAGCAACTACCTACCTACGCTACTCGAGTACAGTAAGGGCCTGTTTGGCTCTTCCACGCACAACACGCCAGTGCACAAAAAGGCTACAGTACGGACTCGCTCCTTCCTCGCCGTCAAGGCCGCAGCCAAGTGATCGAAGGAGCTTGAGAACTTGGTCATTGACGTGCAGGTACACGCAGCAGTAGCAGGCCAGCTTCTCGTTTCTAGGCTCTAGCAGACTCGCTACGAGTGGTTCGTCCGCCGAGGAGCACTGAAATCTTGGGCTACACAGCAGAAAAGCTTCCGTTATTGCTTCGCGGGGCGTCGTAATCTTCCCCTTTGAGGACCCTGAGATTCGCCATGTTCTCTCAGAAGGGTCCATGTTGTTACAGGCGTCATCTCAGGGAAAGCTGCTCTCTAGGTGTGGCTTGCGCTTCTCGCTGTGATGTGCGATGCAGCCGGCAGCATCGCCTCGGGCAGGAAGGTATGAAGGCAGATCTGGGTGTTCCTCCTAGGTCCAGACCGTAGTACAACATAGTACAACATAGCACAGCATAGTACAGCAGTGTATACTGTATCTGGGCAAGAGAATGGGCAGGTGTTGTTGTTTCGAAGGCTTGGGAGGTACTCAAGTAGGTACTCCTCAAAACAGGAATGTATAGCAGCATCGTGGGTTGACATCTCTCACTTGATCCGGCAAAACAGCTGGCGTTATCAAGGCTGATATATATTCTTCTTCGATGCTACGCTGTACACTTGTACCGGTAGTTGTCTCCCTTCCCCACTACTTACCCTCCTCTGAAGCCGGCTGTCAAAGCTAGGTAGAAGTAGGTTGGTAGTGTGATAGTCCTGTACTGTACTAGAGCCATGGACTAATAGGAACCGACCTATCCAATCCTCCGCCGTAGACGGAAAAGCCAACATCAACACGTCAATCTCTTACGATGTTGACTTGCCATACTGGTCGTCTCGCATGATGGTGGGTTCCACGATGCTCCCAAGATGATCAAAATCGATAATCTCACACACATTATCCACCCCGAACAAGCTCTGGCTGCACAGCAAGAGTTCAGCCAATGTGCTCCAAGCTGGCGCCGTTCTTCCCTGCCATGAGAGGCCACCGTCCAAGTCGTCGGAATGTCTCATCCAGAAATTGGCATCGTCGGTTATTGGCAACGGTACACAGAGCGAGACCCTAGCTGCAGTTGGGCGTGGGCTTGTGTGAGTAGCAGCACCAGAGCCTAAATTGTAACTGTACAGCATGGTCGGATTGAAAGGTACCAGAGTATTGATAGTGTGTGGTGTCAACGGAAGAAATGCCCCTCTCGTCACTGCCTACCTAACATACGAGTACTCTGCCCAGGTGGAAGTACCTAATCAATCTCGGGAAGGCGGGTTGAGCCGAGATGGAATCGAGGCACGTGACTCGGATAATCCTTCGGCCCGTAAAAGTGGGTATCTTGGCGCTCATGGAAGCTCTCCCCAGTCAGATGGAATTTCTGCAGGGCCATGGTAGCTTGACCGCGCCCTTCATGTTACACTCCATCAACACTATCTCAACCTCCTGCTCACCTTTCCCATCTGCCTACCCACGACACCCTCTTTATCTCTCCTCCCATACCCCCCTTTAGCCAAAACCTGTCCATATCGATTCGCCCTGTCTGGTTCTGTCCCCTCCTCGATTGCCCCTCCTCCTGCCGGTCCACATTCCAGCGTCGACCGAGGGCTGACACCGAGCTGCTTACCTCAAGTCGCGGCAGCAAATCACCACTGTTCTCTTCTTCTTGGTATTTAATGCTACCAATAAACTATTTTGGCGTTGTGACTCTGCTCTGCAACCACTCGGCACTTATCTCGACTATCTTGACTTTGAAAGGCATAGAGCGCGCCTGCAGAGCTTAGGTTGCTACCACGCCCGTCTCCCGCATAATCCCCGACCTCCATCTTTGCAACATTGCCATGCTATAGTCGCATAATCACACCTTGAGGGACATCGCTCGGCATAAAATTACCCTTGAACGAAACAAGACATTATTCCACACCTTTGCCATGACTGCCGTCCTTTCTCAAGGCCCAGGAGCCAAAGACCTGTCACGGCAAATTCTTGAACATCAAGCTCCTCAGTACACTTTCGCCTTTACGCCCTTCCTTTTCGAGACCTACCGCCATGGCCTCTCTCCAAACCGGCCGACCTGTAAAGCGTACTTGCAAGGACATTGTCCTTTGGGATCAGCTTGCCCGGATAAACATACATCGGCGAACAGCAACTCCAACTTCAACAACCTAGTCTGCAAGCATTGGTTAAGGGGTCTATGCAAGAAAGGAGAAAGTTGCGAGTTTTTGCATGAGTACAACCTGCGGAAGATGCCTGAGTGCAACTTCTTTGTACGGAATGGGTATTGCTCAAATGGAGGTAAGAATCATTCTCGTCTTTAAATCCGGAGAGATATATGCTGACGCTCTATTGTAGATGAATGCCTTTACCTTCACATTGATCCATCTTCCAAACTCCCTCCCTGTCCGCACTACGATAAGGGCTTCTGTCCCTTGGGACCGATTTGCTCCAAGAAGCATGTGCGTAAGATTCTATGTGAATTTTACCTGGCTGGGTTTTGTCCCGATGGTAAGAATTGCAAGAAAGCGCATCCTCGATGGCCGACAGATTTAACGAAACCAACCGTGAGAGTGGAAAGGGACCCAGAAGAAATTGCTGAGGAACAAAGAATATTACGCGAAAATGCAGAGCGGGAAGAAGAGAGGGAGCGTGAGAAGTTTGGAGGTGGTGAGGGGGGTGGTGTTCGCGGTAGAGGCCGTTGGCATGGGGGTGGTGGCTTTGGTGGCGGAAGGGGTAGAGGTGATCAGAGACGACAACGAGGTCGTGGGCATTATTGATCGCAGCCCGGAGAAAATACGACAAAACGGCCCCAAAGCGCATAATCGCCGATTAGACGGGAGCAAGATTGGTAGCGAAATGAACCTGCTGCATTATGCGAAATTATTGACATCTACTAACCTCGTTTTGTCGAGTCCAATAATACTATCACTCGTACGGTGGTATCAACCGCAGCCACAATACTTTGGAGTCCTCGATCCCTCGATGTTACCGCTCTTTGGACCAAAAGCGAGTACTACGGTACTCGGCTACTGGGATTGATCACGACATAACTACGAGCACCCAAATGGAAAACGCTCCTGTCCAACACCAGGTTGTTTTTATCTACGCCGTCTCACTGCATAAGTGGACGGGCCCGAAGGAAGGGATTTTGGGTCGGCCGTTATCCGAATGGGGTCGATACTACATGAGCCAGGGTGTTATGAGGTACCATGCTTTTTCTCGAAATCGCGGCGGACGACGTACCATTTTCGTTCTCGTCGAAAGCGGATATTCGACGTTTCGACGTCTTTGATTTGGGGAGGGAGGGAGATGGCGATACTTTATGTGTATGAGGGGATCTCGGTTAGAATTTTCATATTTCGACATAGGGAATGGAGGTTCCTCAAGTGAGGCTCATGCTTGGCATGAAGACTTGGAACGTAGGGATAGATGTGGGGTTAATATGAATCAAAATCTTCAACTTTTCTAATTATCATTCGACCCAAAGAATTTTCTACCTGCCTCTTCCATTGTAAAGATTATAATTGGATAGTTGTGGGAGTTTAGTAACGTGCGCAACTCAACCCAACCTAACCTAAGCTTTATTATAGGATAGGCAATTCTTTATATAGTAAGATTCCATTACATTACGGTACAATACGACATGAACTTCATACCACAAGACTCCATAAGAAACCACAGTACCTACCTACCTACCTACCTACCTACCTTCCTACCTACCTACCTACCTATTACTCTCCTACCTACCATCCTACCATCCATCCATCCAGTCAATCAGCTATCCCGGTCCTAGTCCTACCTACTCGTGCCTACCTTCCTTCCTTGCCCTATAAATTATAAATTTTCATACTACTACGAGTAGAATGAGTACATAGGTAATACAAATGTACTACGAGTATATACTCCGTAGGTAGAATCAAAATTTCCTTACAGTACTGTACCTAGGTACTTTGTAAACTTCCTTTATATTGTTGTTATATAGTAGATTCGTGGGGTTTCGTAGAGAGAGATGTGTGGGTGGATGGATGGGTAGGTAGGTTGGTAGGTAGGTAGGTACGGAAGCTTTTCTCTTATTTTTTAACGCGGTAAGAAGGTGAGAAGGTGATAAGGTAATGGGTAAGTGAGTAAGTGAGTAAGTGAGTAAGTGAGTAAGTGAGTAAGTTGATGAGGTGATAAGGTGATAAGTTGATAAGTAAGTGGGTGTAACCAGGGAAGGAAGGAAGGAATGGAGTGAGGAAGAGAAAGGAAGGAATGGAGTGAGGAAGAGAAAGGAAGGAAGGGATATAGATGGGGAGGTGGGATATTGGTTGCTAAGTTTGTTAGGTTTGTGAATTTATATCTACAACACGTGGAGTAGAGTGCAGTAGGCTACCAAAAGCCTTTATAAAGAGGGTCTAAGGGCTAAGATAAGATTGGATTAGGTCAGATTATATTATATTACATTAGATTCAATATTTCGTTCACCTATATAGTAAGGTTTGAACGCGATGTAGATATAGAAGGAGAAGGAGAGGGAGATTTTTTGAATCTTTCAGGGATGGAAAGATGTGAACGAGGAGGATGAGAGGAGGGTAAGAGGGAGGAGGGAGTAAGTGTAGCTGTATTACCTCGCTAGCATACGTGAGCTCTATGTTATACCAAACAGGGTAAGCTTATGTACTATACATACCATCGATTAAGAGTACGAATTACAATAAAGAAATATCCCAATTTTTCATAGCATAGTAATTATATTCAAATCCCCGAATGGATGAAAGAATGGAGTATTCCACACCGACTACGTAGCTACTGTACCTATCTAGCCTACTCAATTCCATATATGTAATTCATACCAAATCATGCATCCCAAAATCATAACCCATCCAACCCAGACCAGGTACTAACAAGATAAAAAAAGAACGCCGTGCCGTATATCCCCTTGCGTGTGCTCGTCCTCATAGAACGTATAATCCGAATCTCAAGATTTAACCCTCCCGCTTTCCCTCTTCCCTCCAGATATTTTCCGATTCCGGGTGGTCATAAACATTAATATACTCACTATGCTCCATCTTCTCGTCCGAGCTCCCAGTCGAGCCCGAACTACTGCTACTCGATCCTGAACTACCTCTTGACCCTGGCTTTGAACCACTAGAGTTACTGGTAGTCGTAATCGTAGTCGTGTTTTCCCCCGGACTCTTCCCAAACCATCCACCTCGTCCAAACTCCGCTTTCTGAGCCCCAACGTTTACATGCCTAACACCCATCATCCACCCCACAAGACCACTCGGTGCCCACCTTCCAATCAATCCATAAACCGAGCTGCCCATACCAACCCTCACAACACCCCCCCTCGTCGAAACCATAGCATCGAAAACAGCGTCATTCAATACCCTTAAAGAAGTGCCCTGCCCTATCGCACTCTTTATTCGATTCGCGTGATTGAAGTTCTTTGCGTATGAAAGTCTGGCGCTCTCATCCCATTTCAGGGATTCCGCGCGTGCAGCGCTGAGAGTTTGAAGTTGCTTGTTATTGTGTGGTGCAAAGGCGCGGAGGTCGAACGTTCCTAGTTGGAGATGGGTTACTGGGATATCGAGGGGTGCGAGTTCGGAGGTGAGAACTGTGGAGAATGATGAGAGGGCTGAGACTATCATGGATTCGGGTAGATGGAATGCGGGTTGTATGGAGGGTATTATGGAGGGAGTGAGAAGAAGGACGGAAGGCTTGAAGACTGGCGGACGAGCGCCCGGGGGGAGGAGTTGTGGTTGTGGGAGTGGATGGTCTTGCAGAAGAGGGAGAAAGTTTTGCAGGGTTATTATTGGCGTTAGGAGACGGGTGTTAAGGAGGTCGGAGAGAGTGCCCGGTGGAAGAGTGGCTATTGGTTTGGAGGGGTATGTGGTTCCTGGTATGAAGATTACCGAGCGGAGTATTAGGTGGTGGACTTTGGACCCCGCAAATGCGGTATGAGGTCTGAAGAGGAACTCTGTGAATCGGTCGATAGATGCTCGGGCACTGCTTGGCTGTGGTTTTGTTAGATGTGTCGAAGAAGTGTAAAAAGAGACTTACGTCAACGATGTCAATCGACAATGGCTTGATATCTGGACGAGATTCGCCGCGCACTTGCATCTCCTCCTCAATAGTATTGCATACTACGTAAACAATAAACCCTCTTCGTTCTAAATCTAGCGCAACAGAGCGGGTTATTGGATCTGATGGCGATCCAGCTATAACCACAACCTCAACTCTTGCGCCACTTCCTGATCGCCTCGCTCTGCGCTTCTTCCGGTTTTTTCTTTTCGTCACAACATAATATGTGGCCCCACCAACAGCAACCACAATAGCGGTCGTGAGAAGCTTATTGTTGCTAACCCAGTGCTGTACCCGCTCGTATAAAGATGCTGGTGAAGAAAACCTGGAGGGGAAGGCTCGTGGAGGGGGTGGGGGTGGTCTTGGACGCGCAGATTCGGGAATCCATGGAGAAGATGACAAAGTATCTCTCAGGACATTGGAAACGTGGTTGAGATGTTTATCGACATAATCCGCAACATCGCTCGAGTACTTCTTTATATCGTTGGGCACCGAGGAGAGCTATTCATGTTAGCTGTGGCTCATAAAAGTGGGAAGATTAACAAACTACCACATCCAGAAATGCCTGGTCGTCTGCAGACATGGTCACAGAGAAGTTATGGAAGCGTCTGTCCGATGAGAATGGTGTTGATAGATGATGTCAATTGTAGTTGGATGGAGAGCTCAAAGGCTGAGAAATAAGGTTCACCGGTTGCCGAGGCGGGGGGAGGGGACCAGTGGATGGCAATATTAGGTAAGCACTTCACTTATTCTTGTGATTGGCCAGGGCTTTCTTCACGCATACATACCTATGATCCACGAACTCGTACTCAAGATTACAGAGATCAAATATTCGGATTTCTCAGGATTTAATCCCCGCCGTCGTTGTCTGTAGTACAATGGGTTGACCGCAACCTAGTAGTTGATATTAGCTACACTTCAATGAGCACCGGTAAGCTCGGAAATGATTTCAGAATAAAAAAGTCCGAGGATATATCTTGCTCGAAATCTAGTCGAGACAAGGCCTCAGAATTCTTGTACGGGTAATCTAATTTACTTAGTGCGTTTTCATTTTGTGCCGTCTTATTCTGCTGTATCCGTATTGGTATCTGGTGGTATCATGCACTTGAAATAAGTAAGCGATGAGGTCTTGTAAGTAGTTTGTGGGTTAAAGAGAGATGCATACAGTCTTTACTGTACTTCTCAAGAATGCTTGCTACCTTCTACTATCACTCAAAACTATCAATCGGCCTATTAATACATAATTCTTCTACTTACTTCTCTTAGCTGAAATAACTAGACTTATTACTTAAATTTACGCGAATACCAGTAAAACAATGAAAAATAAATTACACCTACATACGGAACGTAAGAAACCTTTTCTAGTGATAAAGTAAATTTATAAGTATTGTGTTTATTTGGTACCTTTGGGGGACTAGATAGGAGGTAGAGGTGGTTAAATATAGGAAGGAAGTAAATATAGATGCATAACTCTTAGACTACATATTAACTGTACCATGTATATTGCTCTATATACCTATTCCTCTCTAGCTGATATAACGAGTTTAGGTCTTTGAGTTTATGTGGATATATAAAGACGAAAAAGAAAGTACAAACCAGAACCTAAACCCATATAATAGAAGAAGGAAGGGATTTTTGAGGATGATATGGTAAAGAGGTTTGTTGCTTTTTATTTGGTTGGGGATCTTTGGGGTTCTTGATTGGAGTGAGTGAATGTGAGAGCTTGGGGAGATATGGATATGGATGTATGGGGGTTGTTTTATTTTGTTTTGTTTTAGGGAGAAAGAGAGAGGGAAGTTCTATGGATTGTAGGGATGGAAGGGGTGGGTTTTGTTATGTTACGTTCTTGGGGGAAGGGGGGAGAAGTGTACGGCACTATAGGAGGCCTGGGGGCTGTTGTTGTGGATTGGGAATAGTTTGGGATTAGGTTTAGGGTTGATTATTGAGAAGTGTATAGAAATAATAGAAGAGGTGTAGGATGGTAGAAGGATGGAAGGGGAATTGAGTTTTTTCTGTTTTTGTATTTGTGCTTTTGTCCTCATGGTGGTTTGTGAATGTGGATGTTAACAAGTGATGCTTTACTGTCATGGGATGTTGCGAGGGTGTTAGATTCTGTAGTTGGTTGTGAATTGATTTCTGTTGGAAAATGGGACCTGGAGTTTCTTCTTCTCTTTGCTTTATGGTGTTGTTGCAGAGCATGTGGAAAGTCCAGAATCCATGGGAATAACAATTATTTCTTTCTGTAATTATAATGGTTGTTTTTTGTGAGATTTAGGAAAAGATGGTGGTAACTTGGGCGGGTAGGTGAGCGTCGGATAGGTGTTTTGATAGATTATGTGTTCAGAAAGCATTGGAGAGTTTTGGAGAGGCAAAATGCCTTCGTACTGTCATGGGTTCTCGAAGATATATGGGTTAGGTTTCGTTACATGATGAGATACGTCACAAGGTAGTTGATTCTATCAAATCTTTCCTTGCTGTTGTTTCATATATACTATTTTGAGACTTTATCACCTTCATGTAATAATACAAAGTAAACAACCAAACTACCGCCTAGTTACTCGAGTACTTCCCTGTCTCCCGATCGGCACAATAAGGAATCCAATTCATCTCACTACAATGTCATCAAATACCTCACATCTCTCAAAATCGGCACCAGGCCCCAGAATCATGGGTTTGTAGATATCTCTCACTCTGGCATGTTTCACCTTCGGACAGACGACTCTACTAATACTATAGCATACAGCAACGCTTTTATAAAGATCAACCGTGAGAAGACAGAAGTTATGGTGTACTGTCCAACTCCTGATCTTTCTCATTAACGAGTATATAAAACAATCTATCACGATGCGGAAGTAACCAAATTAAGGATTCCGGCTATATATACTATAAACGTATATCTATCTAGGACTTCGATTGGCCTACCTACCTATACCCCTACGAGACGGCAAGACCACTACTTATGGAGGTTGTTATCGCCTTACGAACGAGTGACGAGTCACGACGCTAGTAACAATAGCCTTGACGATGATATTCCTGTGATTATTGCGGATGCAATTGATGAAGGGTTTTCTCCTCCTCTCTTGCTGAATATTTCTTCGCCTTCTCGTGTGTCAATATCGACTTTTCTCAATGTAAAGTCAATGGTTACATGGGAGATGGAGGAGAAACGATGTCCTATATTTACGTTGAAAACATTTTAATTTTTTGTGAGGTTCAAGCGAGAGTTAGTGCTGATAGTAGAGACGAAAGTAGGGAGATATTTGAGAGCGATGAGGAGGACGAGTTTGGTCGAGATGTAGATATAGGTTTCTAGGATATAAACATGAACCAAAGATGGGCATATAAGCGAGAATTTTGAGTAATTTCATCGGCTGGAGTTTATGGGATAACAGTCGTTGCCTAGGTGCCAACGTTCTATGATATCGTCAATCACTTCTTGTATGAATGTCATCCTGCATGCCAGTCACTGCGGTATACAATGTTCCATGCTATTGAAGATAACATTGGTGCTGGATTCTCCGAAGTTTTCTGTGGCTCTTGTTTAGCGAGTTTCCATTCGCTGGAGTTGGCTGGACCAACAAAGCTCAACTGGGGTTTGATACACTGGGAGTTCAGGTTCATTGATGAGCAAAGTAATACGGTAGATCATTGTAAATCGACTCTAAGAACTATGCATGAGGGGTGAGGGAGTGGTGACGGGTCGGTGGAGTAGCAGAAACTGGCAAGATCACATTCCTGGGCCACTTAAAGAACAGCACTCTGCGTGTTGCTAGAGAGAAACTTCCAAGCTACCGCTAATCATAATATTCCGTGTGTAAGAAGTGGGACTTCTGGTAGGTAGGAGCCTCTAGTTTATGCCATAAACCCTAGCACTTTCGCTAAGGACGATTTACCACGGTACTTCGTCCCGGGAATAACACAATGTAAGATTCACAGGGTATTTCCCGTGGAGAACAGGCAAAAACTCTCGTAAAGTTGATCTTGCTATGCCTGGGACCAATTAGGTGCATACCGGACGTAAGTACGGGATATTTGAACGGTATATACTTCTACTTTGGTTCAGCTAAGACTTCGTTTCACGGGTATTTACAGAATAGGCGAGAATGTCTTTTACTGATAACTATGAAAAGTGTCTGGACTCTTGACAGCTCGCGTCTCCTCCTTATATACGACTTGTTGGAAGAAGCGGTTTACCCTACAAAATATTCTTCTAAGCCAGATGGTTATGTGAGGGTATATCAGAAATTAGCAATGGGGGAGGGGACACGAGCTATCCCGAACCTGACTTTATTTGCAGTATCCTAGGTAATCCTGGAGTTTTGATAACCATTGGAACTTTGGCTCACTCATGGATATGCCTGGGATATAAGACGGGATATAGCCTTTGTATATATATTTTGGTTCACTTGAGACTTTTTGTTTCACGCAAGGATAACGAAGATACACCATAAGTCAAAACTCACTGATAAGGTTGCTAAGAGTATGCCCAAGACTTTTCACAGGCCTTGTATAGGATTATATACTTGGCTACTCCAGAACCCTCCTACAGCTACCCTTGTCACAGCTCTCCATGCGCTTTGGATATCACATTAGGCTTAGATAATCCTTGGAGGTGAAAAAGAGGCTTAGAACTACCAGTATTTCAGGTCCTTAACTTAAATTCACTACTTAGCACTTGCGCACATGGAAATACTCGGAGATTAAATCTTGGGTATGCTCTTTGGTAAGTAAGAATGTTGTATTTATAAGCTAGGTAAATTTATGAAATCGCGGTGCCCCAATAACTCTGATATGTTTTAACGCTACAAGCTAATCATGTCAAGTACGGGATATAAATACGGAAAATAGGCTTCAAATCTAGAATCGATATATATACCTAGGTAAAGAGTATGGGCAGTTAAAGCTGCCGCCTATTACGTGGATTATACTCTGGATTTTGACTTATGTTGGAGAGGTCTATAACGCCTAGATTCAAGTCTCTAATTTAATAACCTCGCGAGAGATAGGGATCGAGACATGATGTTAATGTCAAAACTCGACAATGCAGTGTAAGGCTTTTTATTTGGGTATGCCCACGCCAAAATCCCCCTGAGCTCCTTTCAATTTAATTTACGTCAGGAGTCGGAGTACATTCAGAAGGGGAGTAAAAGTGGATTGTAGAGAGGTTCAACCTCGAGTCGGGCCTTTCATGGCACTTGCAGAATGATTTGCACGGAAATCAAGTCTTTTCGTCAAGCTTCCGATCACCTTGGGCCTCAATCTTGAGTTTTGACGGTACAGTACTTCTAGAATGAAACTTATGTTTGATTCAATTAAGATTCCGTCTCACGGGAGAATCACGAAGATTATGATTGCGTGTAGAAATAAAGATTTTGAGGGACGAGTGTCTCACGTCCTGCCAAAACTTTACAGACCGCCTTGGAAAAATGTAAAAATGAGGCTCGTGAACAGCTAAGAGTCACTATATACGCAGATCATATGTGAGAAAGTATATACTCACGAAACGCGAGTCTCTGATTCGATGATTTCGCTAGAAGTTGGGGTAGAGCCTTATTGTGAACTAGCAGGGTATGACTGTTAGTGCCAGATATTCCAAGCATTACGCCGTATTTCCAAGAAACCCTCAAGGGACAGATCTTCCCTGCAATAGCTTCAACTTATACTTGCATTACTTGTAAGTTTCAGCTATATACCCCTCTGATAAGTCATATCACCTCCAATCTACACAATACCTACTTATTAACTGCGCATGCTAGTAGGTGCGATTATAAGGGAGTTTAATAGGGAAATGGAAGTTCTAGGTAAGGAAGGCTTAGCTGAAGGCATTACGTTTTATAGTCATCCCTTCCAGAGTATAGACTAACAAAAAGACGTGCACTCCAAACTGTATATAAGAGGATGCTAGTGGATACGGTAAGCAGGTCCAATTGGGCTTCAAATGCTTGGTGTCGTGACCTAGTTGGCTGCAGGGCTTTGGTTTTTGGGGAAGATGTTATAAAAGTGGACGCTTTCATTGCAAGTATGTTTTTTGTCAGTTTATACTCTGGAAGGGATAAATGTTTACTAGGTGTTACATTTGTTAGAAACAGTAAAAAAGAGCAAGTTTTACTATTTTCTTTTCCCTTCCAGAATATCGAGGCCCAGAAGACAACGTGTACTCGAAGCGGATGTAGATGGATGCGATAACTAGGTCAGGTTAAGGCTCAAATCCTTGGTAACGTGGTCTGGTTGGCTAAACGGCCTTGTTTTGCGGGAAAGATATTGCAGAAGTACGCTTTTACTCCACCTCGAGTGCCCGCTTTTCTTTGAGCCTCATACTCTAGAAGGAATAAATCGGAAAGTCAAGAAGTCACCATCGCCCGGATTTTCGATCGGCGTTCCGTTAGGTTGCGAAATGTCCGAAGCCACACGGAAACATGTCTTTAAACATTAAAAGTTTGATAGTTTGAAACTCTACTTTTTGATTTAATAGCGCTACGGATCCGTATGCTATCGCGTTGTAACATTGCGATGTTAAAAGTATACAGAGTGTGATTGAGCTATGGCCTCCGGAGAAAGAGAGTGGTGTGGGAAGAATATTTTGGGAATAGCGAGAAAGTGGTTGATTAGGTATTGAAGTGCCGTGCCCACTTGCTACAACCTCTTGAGCCAGCGGGGTGTAATTTCCTTGGCTTCGGGGAAGATTTTCACGGCATGTTTTGATGCCATTCTACGAGTATATTGTTACTTTCTGGTTTTTCTGCGATGCAATTAGATTGAGCTTACTGGGGAGGGAAGGCCAGGTTAGATAGGGAAACACCCAATCCCAGATGTGGTACGAAGGTTTTCTTTTCCTTTTTCAAGGTATTTACTATGTTTGTTTCTGGAGAACTTTGGTGGGTAATTGGAGAGGTTGATGCTCTTCTCAGTGAAACTTTTGATACGAAAGGCAAGCTTTGTAGATTCTTTTTTAAAATTTAGAAAGTACTTGGGATAAACCGGGAACGGATTTGAGAGAAAGAGTTTTCCCAAAAAGAGTTTGTGAAGTCCTAGTGCCTTGTAGGCTAAATCCCAATAGGCTTTTCTTTCTAGCAGTTAATCACTTTCTCAAAGAGGCCGAAGAGTCCAGGTAAAGTTTCCGAAAAATGTAGCAATAAACTTATGAGGACCTGGAAAACAAAAGCAACTCCCTGTTAATAAAATTTTGTGACGGCGAGGAATCCATATGACTTCGCAAGATTGAGCCATCACAAAGCCAGAATCCGTAAGATCATTCTAAGTTTTTTGTTATGACTCGGAAACGAAACTAGCAGGGTTGTATTGGTTTCCCTTCACGATTTGTTACGCCCTCAAAATCAAGTTTCCCATAAACGAAAAATAGTGTATGACAGAAGAGTAGCCATCATCTTTCCTCATAACCGACTGCCCCACCAAACGGTCCCAAAATCCCCCTGTCCACCAGGTCGTCCCACATCCAACTAACTCACCCCACCATCATAGGGCAACAGCCACACCATATCGTTCCACCTACGAGTAACAAAATAAGAAAAAGTCAGTTATAACTAAGACAGTCTACGAACAGTCTGACAGGCCCAATGGTCTAGTGGTATGATTCACGCTTTGGGTACCTCGAATGCGAGGTCAAAATGTGTGAGGTCTCCGGTTCGATCCCGGATTGGGCCCATTGAATTTTTGCTGATTTTTTTGGCTTACATTGATGGAATCTTTCAAAACAAAAGATATGTCTAACATCTTCTTATAAACATTTGTGGGAGTTTGGAGTTGCGGTAAGGCGCTGGTATGGGGAAGAGGGGTCTCTGCAGATTTTCCGGGGTAGGTACAACACGTGCTACCATATACAAAGTATCCAGATCCGTATCTCTTGGACAGTTCAGCGGGGATTTTTGACCAGGATTCGGCACCTAGATAGTTCTTACACCAAACTTTACACCCAAAAAGTCGTGCACGTCCTTGATCCACTTGAACTCATCCGGAACTACTGCTCAGGAGATAGACATACTGGTCTTGTAATTATTGTGCCTGCAGCTTTTTATCTATGTTGTTTCATAATAGCATAAACACTGTGGAACCGTTCGGTGATAGGAGTGATAGACGAAAAGATTAAGTTACAGAAAAGATAAACTTAGACATTCGCTATTAATAAGCTCGTGTATTGTCCTACATGCCATACTACCTTTATACGAAGTATACGACAAGACAACTTTTACAGATCAAGTGTGGATTGGCATCGAGGAGGAATAAAGTCAAGAAAGTGTTACCTCGGTAGGACAAATGCAATAGCCGCAGCACGCACCTGTCTTACGCGTGTGTTTCGGAAATTCGGAATGAAACCTGGTTGTACCCAAGAATTCCATGACCAATCTCAACATCTCGATTTTTCTACGGCTTATTTCTTTTTTGTGTGTTTGCTTGACGTAGTAAATCTGCCGGCAAATCATGTTTTGTTTCAGAACGTTGACCGCTGAAGGGCCTGTGCTCCCAAGGTAAAGTCTATTCTCCATGAAAAAGGAGCTTCGTGGTCGGACTTATGTCTCTGAGCGGTCCAATGAGTGGATAGGAAAGTGAACATCCAATTATCAATTACGGCAAACCCCACGGCAAACCCCTCCACTTCTTCCAGAAGATATACTTCCTACCATGGTACTATGGGAGGTGTATCAAGTGTCACTGTCCCAGCTTATGAGAGGGGTGTTTAGGGTTGGGCCTTCTCTTGGTTTTTCTTGTGCCCAGTTTCGGGGATTAGAAAGATTAGCAAAATCACGAGGGTCGAAGGGAAAGCCCCATCTTGGCGATGGATAGCATCGCCGGAGAATTGATAAGATCGCAAGTTAAAGGCTAGTCTAGAGGGAATTCGCGAGGTGAACAAAGAGTTTGCGAGGACGAAGAATGGGGGTTGAGGTTTAGCGACTACCTGGAATTGGTAGATGCTTTATTGGATCAATAATCCTTCGGGTTGGATTACGGGTTACCTCCGCCAGGGACTTGCCTGGAGGTTTGGTCTGATCGACGGTGGATACAATATCACCACCCGTGACTTGAACTGCTGTATTCGATTATGCATATTCCTCCCGAAATTATGATTTCAAATGCCACTTGTCAAGGTGTGTTTTGGATACAAAGTCATGAAAAGTCAAATATTTGATTCAATCAATAAGGTAGCTATAATATATACACAAGAAATTATTTTCTAACAATGTGTCTGTTTTTCGCACTCACCCTGTTGTGCTTCAATTGCTGAACCCTGCCAACACTTGACATAAGCCCTATGCTCTATTACTGTACGTCATGGTCGTAGTCGTTTCCTGTACAATCACCTCCTCCCCTGGGTCCATCACCGTCTGGTCAGCCAACCAGCTCTTGTCATTGCTCGTACCAGTACCCCTCAAAGGAAGGGCAGGTAATGGCTTCAAGTCTGCCTTAACCAGTGTTGACATCCCCATTCCAAATCCCGCTTCCAAATCATTTTCCTCGCCAAACTTCTCATAACTCTTTTGATCGGAGTGTCCGGATGGGTTGCTCCTCGACCTCGATTTTGACCATTTGTTTAAGGAAAACCATGATGACCCTCCTGATGACTTCTTCGCTCCAGGCGTTCCGTTCAGAGAGGTGATAAGGTTTGGGAAGACGGCTTTGACAAAGGCTCGGATGGTCGTAATAGAAGCGCATATAATGAGAAGATTAGCTTCAAGCGCAAGCAAGACATTGCTAGGCCCTGCAGCCCAGGGTGCGTCGATTTCCTTCTCGCCGTCAAGGAAAAACACGAGTCGAAGGACGGAGGTAATACAGGTTCTGCATGCAATTAGTCTCAATGTCCTTTTAAAGCCCCTAAGATCCAAACGTACGCAGATCCAACAGCAAATGTAGCCAAAAGTCCGATCTTCTTCTTCGTTGACATCTGAAGGTTTATCACCATGCGGGAAGGAAGGAAGAGGATCAAAAAATCTATGGTCATTGCCATCCAGGCCTGGGCTTGGAACCTAAAGCAAACCGAGTCAGCATACACAGACCTAATAGCTTGGAGGTTGAAAGAGGTCTCCACTTACATCATGAATCGGTTGATGCATGTTCCAGTTGTGTTTATGCCAGGGACCTTGGTAAATTCCCAGGCCAAACTGACTGGAGCACAAGTGAAAATTGCGGAGAAGAAGATGCCCACATTTGAGCCCAAGTTGGCAAACTGAGGATGGTTAGTAGCCGCAATGGGATAGCCGAACGTAAGAACTCTTTACCATTATAAAATAAACTGCCCATTTGAAAAACTTGCTATTATTGCCGAGTTGAAGGTAGAACATGAGGATGACTTGTTTCGATAGAAGGGTGGGAATAACGTAAATAGCTAGAAGATAACATGATTAGTCCATATTACCTCCATGAAGATACGCAAACGTGTCCTTACCTGAGCTGACATAGACTGTAAACTAGTAGCATAGAAGATGATTAACAAAATACCCCCTCACGGAAGAATGAGATGATTAGAAGGAACAAAAGTACCTTGACGAAATCGCCAAATTTGTCGATTGGCATTTCAAATGCATGGACACCACAATATTTGGAAATAAACGAGTCTATTTCACCTGTCAATTAATCTCTTCTACTTCGTACACCAGTTTCATAGGCATGGAAACTCACGTATTATCAGCGACTGAATGGCCACTGAGAATGCCTGTCAGGATGAAATGTTAGCAACCGGTGACGACGCGGGCATATATTTTGCTAAAGACAAGTATTTACCCAGGCCCCAATAAGAAGAGCTATTTGATATTAGCACAAGTTCTCGGGGAAATGCGGTAAGGATCCTAAAGAGATTGGCAGCTAACGTACAATCATCAAGTCCGACTTGTTTCCGTATAAATGCCTTGAAATACATTCGTTGAAGTACAGCGAAAAATGCCAATGGCATGAAAATTCCGCATATCCCGTATACTGCTGTAGCTCCGTTACGCTGTGGGTTTTCAAAGTCTACATCGTAGCCTTCGTATCCCGGAAGTATAGGCATGACAACCGGAACCCCTTTAATAGTAAACCCAAATGACATGGCGAAGGACTGTGTGTGTTGATGTGTAAATGGACAGTTGGAAAACGGCTTGAAGCTTCAATCTTCAGATAAGGAGTCGTCAACGCTTCCTTTAAGTTATTCAGTAAATCGAAACGTGCCCATTTATAAGAAAGAGGGATGTACTCCAGCAATAGCCTGCCGAAACACTTTCTTAGCTTTAGGGGCCCATTCGGTACTTAAGACCGTGAGAACCAGAGTTCGAATACGCCCCACCCCACGAAACCAAACTGGCCGCCCTTCAATTTGATAAAGAATCCCATGGTTGACATAGAGGACCAAGAAACCTAAAATTTATGCGGGAGGGGAATCTTGGCTCACATCCACGCCAAAAACTCTGGGCGTACTTGCGCAAAAGTAACCGAATTTCGACCCACTCGGTCCTAGCTTGGAGACCACGTTCAGGGATCCAGGACGCGCGGAAACCAGTCTTTGAGGATGCATCGTATTTCACGTAGTCTTCAAGCCCAAAGCATGACTGCTTTCGGCCGAAAAAATAGTTCGGGGTTTTCCCCAAGTTAAATAAGGTTAGAAACTAGCTATCTAGCCACGCGATTGACATTAAAACGGGGTCTTCCTGTGAACCCACTTTCATTGCTCATCAACTTAATCAATAGCACGCGACTCAATCACACACCTTTTTTCGCGGACTAAATTTTTTGTTCTAAACGATTCAGTCTCTTCTGTCCTAGACTAAACAACCTATTCCCTTCCGAGGAGATGGCTCCTTCTAGGCCCCCCCTCACCCCTACCCCCTGT